>JARFOD010157637.1:557-12159 GCA_031763545.1 Mopalia muscosa | reverse complement strand
AAGTACCGCATAAGCTGATTTCCTTTAGCCGCCATCACTTGAGTGATATAATCGTAATACAACAACATTAAACCCCAAACAAATACTAATTTTTGGCTCTCGATGGTTACATATTTCCCAGGCAAGGCGGACCAAAAGAAAGCCAGCCTGGTCAAACCTCTTTTTTCCTTCCGTACCTTGTCCTTTTTACTATAAAGTATAATTAGCCTTTGCTGTCCGTCATGGAGGAAAATACATTTTCCAACATAGCATTTGAGTGTTACACTTCACATTATGGGTGTTTTCCTTTTCACTCTTTGGAAGTACACGGCTGCCATATAAGTGAAATATACTCATATTCATAAAGCACAGCATTAAACACAAATCGATTATTCAGTCTTATCTTGCCCTCATCGAATTAAAAATGAGAACTAACCAAAGCACCACAGCTGCTACATCTGACGTTACCCCAGTCATCCAAATTGTAGTTTTCATTTTTAAATTAAGCGTGCATGGTTGTCTAAATTTTGATAAGTCTTCTCCTCACTTGGAGACACGACATTGGCATTTGGAGGAAGTCTAGAAACGGGCCTGTGAAGCGGCAATTTTTTATTTTCTTTTAATGGCCTTTGGTTTATTGGAGAAGCAAGAATCCAGCAATGACAAACACTTGTCGACAACAAGGGAACAGCTGTTAGTTTTACAAAACGGCGAAGTCATTATAAAACGTCTGTGTTAAATACCCCAAGTGAGATTTATTGCTGTATCTCATTAGGAAGCTCATTATTTATTATGTCAAAATATCAGAAATAAATCCATCGACAAGCCAGCCGATGGGAAGATTTATTTTTTTGAAAAATGTCTAAAGATTGGTTATAACCATGTGACCATCTCGGGGGGAATTAATGAGCACAAGTTTTACATTTATGAGAAGAAGAAAATTTATATTATAGACACACACAATTTTTTTTTTTTTTTTTTTAACTTTTTCTTCCCCCGCGATAATCGATCAATCGGAGATTTGATAAGTAAAAAACATATGGTCAAGATTGTGTTTGATTTGTTGAGAAACAAAAGGGAAATCAATTTTTGACAGACTCAGCTCTGGGATTGGCTCCCAAAAAAATTCAAAAATTGTGTCTTTAAAATAAAATTTTCTAGTCATAAATATAACACGGGGGAAATTAATTTCGTTCCTGAGCTATGAGTTGAAAATCTGCTTATTGTTGACTTTTTTTTAAAGATGAATTTCAAACGTTCATGTTTGCAAAAAGCCTTGACACATAAAAATATAGTTATACGAGGCCTTCGACTTTTTTCACCGTCATCAGTGGCTCATA
Organism: Mopalia muscosa; assembly: GCA_031763545.1. Lineage (NCBI taxonomy): Eukaryota > Metazoa > Mollusca > Polyplacophora > Chitonida > Mopaliidae > Mopalia > Mopalia muscosa. The sequence goes on along the minus strand of JARFOD010157637.1, from coordinate 10,840 downwards.
TAGCGTTAAAAGTAGTCAAAATAAAAGAAAAGAAACAAATTAAAACTGATGTATGAAGGAAGATTTGCGTTTTCATTTCATTTACAACATGGCTTCTGCAAAATTAAGTAAGACATATTTCCAATATGACGAATTGAACGACCGGATTTGTTGTGTTTGCAATAAAATTCTTTTTCTTAAGTTTCGATGTGGAATTTCCGAAATTGGCACTGATGTTGTTAAATAACCGATAGGTCATTTAAATACACACATAAATAAAACTTCAATACGTTATGCTGTATCACAAAATACATATAATGGTAAGAAAATATTCCTTGGAACGAATTTTCTCAAATAAATTCAAGCTCTTTAGTGTAGGAAAGCCTGTGCATTACATCTCCTCCCTGTGGGAAAAGTGGTATTTTTGATAATGTTTTGGACAGCACTTTCTGGACGACAGTTTTAAAGCCTGTTTATTGTTTACGTGGTTTATTGTCTTGCTTAAAAGTATTTCACTTATATGGCGACAGATTGTCCATTTTACAATGTTTTTGTTTGAGTTAAATAAAACATACATGTATCACATATGATATGAGTAATTTTAGACATGATCTATAAAGTATATATACGCAATATTACGTTAATTCCCGTTACACAACTCCTTCCGAATATTGGCGACGTTTCAGACGCCCATATAGTGTGGTACGCCCAATCGTATTCTCGCGAGAGTTTCTATAGTGGACAAGACTAAGACAACCCTCGTAGGATTTGCCAAGCCATCGCGCATTAATTTCCGCCAATATTTTCTCGACCTATGCCAAAGCCCAGCAAATAAAAGAAGTGCAAAACAAGATGGCCCGGCTGTATCTTAGAATCAATGTATCGACGTATGATGTAGAATTGATTTTATTTTAGAATGGTGGTACGCCGTGCAAGTTATCTTAAGCTTCCCAACTGCAAGAATTCTCGCGAGAAAACGACCGAGCTTTGACTATCATAACTTTACTTAATGTATGATATCCTTAAACATGAAACAAAAAGTAAAACAGTTTGCAATATATGGTGACTTGACCAAGACGTGATATGGATGCAAGTTGTTCGATGTCCATATTGACATTAATGGCCAATCGCTGACAAACACACTACTTGAACTTCGACATCTGGGCACCGTTCTTGTTGAGTGTTGACCAAGCAGCACTGATTATACATAAGGGGTTTGCTATATAGGCGTTCTTCTGTTTGTCCAGTGTTTAATTTCAACTTAACTACATTAATATTTCGTGATAGACAGATGCGCGCGGCTTCAACGCAGTAAACCCTTTTTATTGAGACCGTTTGAAGTCTCCATGATATGTGTGGCCCGGTGAATGACAAATTAACAGGTTGTAATTTCACTTAATAAAAAAAATAATGGGCCAGTTACTCGAAGCGATATGAAATTTAACCATATTTTAGATGATGTCACGTTATGTTCAAGGTCTCTGTCTATAATCGACTTTGAAGGTGTATTATTTGCAACATGTTTATTGTGGGAGAAAAAAGTACGATAGAGTCGCCCAATCCAAACTTCACAGATAAGGGAAATCCCCTCCAAATGGTTCTTACAAATGGCCCCATGAGAATGCGCCTTAAAAGGGAACAGTTAAGTTTTTGGCCTGTTGTGGTCACTTATGGTAATGAACAAAGCTAATTGTGTTCAATTATAACAAACAGTTATGTTTCAATTAATAGATATTATGCAACTAAAATTATCCCGCCAAGAGTTGTGACTTAGCCGTATGGGGTTTATACCCATTCTAAAATATAATCACTTCTACTTCCTACGTCGAGACATTGACTCTAAGATACACCCTGTCCATCTATTGTACTTCTTTTATTTGCTGGGCTGTGGCTGTTAGGTCGCCCCAAATATTGGAGGAAATTAATGCGTGATGGCCTGGCACTGCGTACGAGAGTTATCTTAGTCTCGTCCACTATAGAAACTCTAGCGAGAATACGATTGGTTTATACCATGACTTTTCCCCCCATAGGCAAGTTTCTGACTTATCAAGTGCCTTATTTTTTTTCAACATTTAAAATCGATTTTATAGCTTAATTAAATATAAAAACCAAAAATAACATTCAAGTGATTTAATATGGTGTTGGCGACTAATAGCCTTTCGAACAACTGGCTCCTGGACATAACAGGGAGAGTACATTATCGAAGAAGCGTTCGTATTTCAGGGGGTTTGTGAAAATCGGGTGCATGGACACGTGTTGTTATATAGATGACAAGTACCAGTACCCTTTTAAAAAGTCTACCTCTTTTATATTTCCAACTGCATCGAAAGCATTTTACTTATAAATGAAAGATTTTTAAAAAAGCCTATATCCAAGGTTTACTGTGGATATGATTATAGAAATGTAGTGGCTGCTTATTTTCGAAGTGATTGGGATCATAAAGATAGTCTAAGTAGACTTGTTTGCAAATGTTTCACTATATCTGGTGAGTTTTACAGCCACAATCCATGTTCATGTTGGCGATCGGGGGTTTTACGGATGAAGAAAATCCCCATCGGTGCCGCAGACAACAAATAAAGACAGGACAGGACAGGCACAGGACAATCACAGGACCATGTATATACAGACCTCACGAACATTATTTCCTAATAACGGGTTAGAGATGGACCGTCAACATGGTGTGACGTCATCGAATAGCGGATTAAGTTAACTAGCGCTTTGAGCAACTGGGCCCTAGGCAAGGTAAACCAGTCACTCTCATAATACCACAAGTCTATCAAGCAAAAGTATGAAACCAGCCATTGACCAGTCTCAACGACATTGTGACCAGACCAGCGCGGATTGTTGAAAAAACGCCCCCTAGCGAGACATAGAAAACCCTTCAAAGACATGAATTGGATGTGAGATCATGGGTATATCACGCTAAAGCTATTTCTACCACTTTTCAAAGGTTATATTTTATCGATAAGGCGACAGTGGATTCGGACATTCAACCTGCGCGAAACAAGCGAAATCCCAAATTTCGTGCGCAATGAGTCATACGGCACTATGAAGGTAGACTAATAATACTTGTTGACGTTTGTCTGCCAATGACTTGTATTACCGGTACACGGTCCGCTAAACTTTTGTCAATACACTCATTTTTTCACAAGTTTATATTTTGTCCTGTTTTAAATTTTCAACATAATTTGTGTTTGTTTGCTGATGATCTTACCTCGGCTGATGACATTATTTTATTTCGTTTCAGGTGGGCTCGCTTTTGTCGCTCTTTTCTTGCGTCGAGAAGGCTAGTGACGTCACCACTCATTGACGTCACAACCTTTACAGGTGGCCTATTTTCAATGATGTTGTTCCCGTTGTTGTCTGAAACAGTATGGAAGAAAAATATTGTTCTGTATATAGATCCGTTGTAGTTTTAGTCAGTTTCCAATGGATGGATATTCACACAGTAAGACAGAAGAAAAGATCGTCGCAACCCCCGTATTTCTATCTAAAGAATGTCTATATTATATGATGGATTAAGAAATTCACAACTCTACATATTAGCCTTAGATGGCGTCTTACCTCCCTTATTTTATTGCTTGTTACCTCTATTATTTTCTTGTGACTATTATTTATGCAGGTGTCACAAGAAAATAGGAAAACCAGGAAGGTATTCATGACGTCATTTAAGGCTAACTTCCTAGATATTTCCCGATTAAGAGCCATAAACCCGAGTTGACTGTAACGTCCACATGCTCATGTCGAATGGCGCCTCCTATACTATTTTTTAAAATGTTTTCTGAACGTTGTATTTAACATTTTAAAAAGACTTTCCAGTCTGGGATAGACAAATATCCTCTGTGATCGATTTTATCAATTTTTTTTATTTTAGATGAGGCACCGTTTAAGGCTTATTCTACTAGGTCAACTACTCTATTGAGTCTTATCATTATTGCACTCCGACCAAGGCGTCCAGTGAAGACCTTTAAACGGACAAAACTGTTTAATGTAATGATAAATCGATCTGCATCAGATTTCGTTGCGGAGTTCAAAATTTGAATTTAGTAAACGGCTTCTTCACACATGTTTAATATTTTCGCTAAACAATTCTATATCCTTTTATGAGATAACCATGCTTTTTGTTTTGGTAAAAATGACAGTTCCTGACCTGATGGTAAACTATCGTGTCTATCAATGGCGGGTTTGCCACATACACTTAAACCGTATATTTTCCGTAATTTCTACGAGGCAACTCAGCTATCTAAAGGGCAACTGAGCTATCTAAAATTTCTAAGGCAATTCAGTATAACAAACAGTAAGTGCCAAACGTTGAAATTACACCGTTATGTGCACTGTTACTCTGTATTTCTACATGGTACGTTATGTACTTACTACTATAGAGATGCAAGATCTACCTGTTTTTCTGTTTTACCCAATTCTCAAGTTAAATATTATTTTCAGACTTACCTGGTTGAGTTTTGACCGCGTTAGGTCCACTCACGGTACAGCCCATGTTTACACCTGCAAGTTCTATAATCTATATGGCAATGAATTTCCCAGGCAGGGTATTCAGCACTGATCTGTCATTGAAAGCTGTATTAATTCCCGATCTGTCGGCTACACCGCGTTGTAATTTCCTTCTCACACGCGAGTCTTTATGGGTTTGCCTTACTTATGTCTGACAGCTCTTTAGTCAGCTTAACAGTTCTTCATTTCACACCGTGTAATACTATACGATTGTTCATTATTTCCTCCTTTAAGCCACGCTAATTAAATGTCAGACATTTTATGAGATGACGGTAAAATACGGAATGTGTTGGCGAATATCCTTGTTTGAAGCTGGTTAATATATATTTGCCAAATAGAATGTACAGCAAGAAACTAACCACAGGAACTGTTTCCAGTAAACGTAATTCGGTTTTATCCAGTCCCGTCTTGGCCAAGTTGATTACCATTCACATCTGATGTTCAGTTTAATTGTCTACTTAACCTGTATAGTGCTATATATCGTGTCAAAAAAATCCCTTAATATTACACGTTATGGAGTTTAATTTGAAACCCATAAGCTTTGGTTTTCCTGCAAGTGATCATAAGACGTGGTGAACCCGGCTAAATTAACATACTACATACACGGTAATCTGACAAGAATGTCCACAGTTGAATCGCTGGTATATGCAGGACTCCATTATTGTAGTTACATTCCGATACATCATAAACAATTAAACTCCTTTTGTACAAACCGGAACTTCTTCAAGATGGGCAAAGCCGATCCTTATGTTTTCTGCTGCAATATCCTGAAATTCACACGTCCATGATTTGACTTGTGATCAGAATTCAGAATTCTAAGAGTAGAGAAACGCCACAAACAGATTCCAGCTTATTTGACGATTTGCTCCAAAACAGCACTGGCACCAAGGTGTATAATATAAGTAAAGTAAATTGCACTTGACAGTGTACATAAAGGCGTGTCAAAATATACACGACATTAACAGATGATTTGGTACGTTCTTGGCGCCGTGCCAACAATACCGCGGAGAAGTGATATTATTTACCTCCGTGTTGTCAATAGTATTCATTACATGTGAATGAACCTATACGGCATACATGGTTTATATAACACCCAGGTGTGTTAACAGTCTGTTTACTATATATACAGGTGAAATCCACAAGGAATGTATGTGTGACGTCATGTCTACGTACCATTACAAATTCGTCACGCATGTTTACTATATTTATCCTGTCATAAACTATATATAACCTTTAATATTTATATTTACCCATAAATACCTCTCCATGGCAGTCTACAGAGGAATGAAGGAACGAACGAACGGTGGAACGATTGAAGAAAAGAGGGAATAAACGATCGAAAAACGAACCAAAGAAAATGTCTCAAATCTAATTTTCAAATATTGATTAGAAAAAAAAAATTGAAGCATGAATCAACTGGCAAATTTAGCTGCTAAGACAGGCAAACAACTGAACCCAAAACATGTTTATATTTATTGCTTATATAACAACTTCTTAGAAACGATCCTTTTTTGTTTGTCTGTACATATATTCTCATATATAGAGTAACATAACACCTTTGAATCACACAATTCGACAAAGGTAGAATAACATCTCAAATGCAGGTCGCCGAACAAGTCCAAATCCGTTTGCTTCACCTGCCCAAACTTGCTTAACTTTACTGCGAAGGTTGTGTAGAATTAATAATTAATTGTGTAGTTCTTACACAATGTAATTTATATATGGTCGGTATATAAACCATTGTCACGCACGAGTTCATGGTATACGGCTGTGTGTTATGTCATCGCGCTCTGGAATTAACATAAATTAGTACGCCTGATGCAGCCCCACAAAGCATGAATATTTTAATTCAATGCTGATCAAGTGAAAGGGAAAAGCGGGTTTTGTTGTTGGGAATTGAACACTGACCGTGGTAATCTCCAACTAGGATACGCATGTAAAATAACCGCCTTAGACCCAGTATAATGTTCTTTGTTAGATGTTAAAACGGACAACCTATTAAGTTTTTGGCCTGTTGTGGTCATCTGTGGTAATGAATAAATCTAATTGTGTTCAAATATAACAAACAGTTAGGTTTCAATTAATAAATATCACGCAATTAAGAGTTGTGACGTAGGCGTATGGGGTTTACACAATGACTTTTCCCCATACGCATACGAAATCAAGTTTCTAACCAATAAAGTGAGTTAGATTTTTATCGCTAAATTATATAAAAAAATCTAAACCATGATTTCATTTGATGCAAACATGTTTTACGACACGATAAAAATAAGTTTCTATTAATGCTTGTTGATAAGGCCATTCAATACGGTAATCTCTGATAGACTATCTTGTCAATTAGAGTGTTTTTCCAGAGAGATGGAAACAAACAACAGTTTATTCACTGGTGTGGTCGAGGGGTTTTAAGAGGATATAGAATCCGTTGACTCCATATAGATATACAATATAACCATTTGGTTCGATATCTTATGTATGTTTTTTAAACCAAGTGAATATTATTTTCAATCCGTATGGAGATTTTTTATCATGGTTGAAGAAAGCTAAAAAAGACTAGATGTTAAAAATCTCTTGAGTGATTTTTTAAAAATTTTTATAAATAAAAATAAAAAATGTTTATTATGGGCCACTATATAGTGTGGGCTGTGGGCTTTTACACACCTCTTTGTTAAGGCGATTTAACTGAGTGACCTCGAAGGAAGCATGTGTTTATTTGATTGGGAATTAGCGCCGTATTTAAGGTGATGGAATGGTATTTAAAATTTCACCCACATGACAGCGTGACAGTCCATATGGTGAAGCAAACGACCCTCCACGCCACTGGCAACAAACAAGGACAAGGCAGGACAAATACAGAATGTAACACAAAAACTTCCCAAATCAGAGTGTCTTCATGTTGCCCCTTAGCGCCTGGTCAACGGAAAGTACGAACATATTTATAAATAAAAGCAATCACACTGGCACAGGGATGTAGATTAATTAAAATCGAAAAATCGTAATATGTTCTAGATAACTCCCAGTGACAAGTAAATATGGATGTATGCTGATTGTTCTTTCCGTTGATCCTCGATTTATTACGTGTAGAAAAGTGGCCAAATAATGAAAGAATATTCTGAAATACGTTTATGTATTGCAAATACCATCAAAGACTACATATTTATCGTGTATTACAATTACTATTTAAAAAGCTTATCAACTAATCGTAATATACGTCCTTATATACCTACAACGATAATTATGTATTTACCCGTTCACCGTGTACAGCCCTGCATCTGCACAATTCTCTTTGTTTTTAAAATGTAATAAGTATTATGTTGTTTGTATATATTGTATACATGTATTTCTCAGGAGACACAGGATAAGCCTTGGGCTTAAGTGTTTCCCATCTAATAAAATTATGTTTAAACCAAATCTGCCTCAACACCCTCCGCTTTAAGGAAGGAGAAATGTAGAATTCACACAACTAGCCCTATACGGATTATAATATTCAATTTGTACACTTTTTAGCAATAAAAATAAGCGAGGAAAAAACAACAGTTATTGTTAAGAACAAATCAAGCATAAATTGGTTTATTACAAAAGGAAATAAATACAATCAAATAAGTATTGAACTTCAGTTACCAGGATACGAAAACGTCTGCCATTCATATTTCGAAGCTCGTTTGTATTTGGCGCTCATTTATACGAGATTCGTCACGGAATTACCGATAAGAAAATGTAAACACCGAGCGACGTATTAAGTTAGCCTAGTTTTGAAGGGAAATCCTTCCTGAACCAGGCCGTCGATATTAGCCAATCACAGCTATACATGACTCTCAGTCTGAAATATTTTTAGGCAAATATTCTGTGTTTGCAAGCAAAAGTTAAGAATTTAGGCTAACTAACATTACAATTCTTGGTTAGGATTTAATCGTTTGTTTGATTGGTGTTTAACGTCGTACTCAAAGGGTATTTCACTTATGACGACGGTCACAAATACGGAACATCACAAACAAAACTGCTTCCCGTTACCTCTGCGAACACCAGGGCAACCTCTTTTCTCGTCTCTTACGATTGACCGAGGAAGCCGAAGGAGTATTCTGCAGCGCCATGGCCCACCCGCTCCCTCACGGGGCTGGTTAGGATATGTTTGTTTGATTGGGGTTTAACGTCGCATTCAAGGGTATTTTACTTATATGGCGACCGGTTAGGATTTGAAGATGAACTATTTATCTCACACGCGCAGGTGGTATTTATTTATTTTATGTGATTAATGGACTCGAATCAGTTGAATTTCACCACTGTATACACGCTGAGTCGACGAAGAGTGTCTCCCCTTGTATTATCTTTATATACAATAGACGACCTATTTAATTAGGCCTATGGTACCGAGCCCCGGTGAACCAGCCATGGCCGCGGACTATATCAACCGTTGTAAAAATTCGTGCAAATCAACTCCGGGAAGATTGTATATTTCTAAAAGCAATCACACTGGCACAGGGATGTAGCTACACAACTGGATGAAAAACAGGGAAACCTCTTTTCACGTTTGCAGCATATCTTAGTGAATTGCCCTTGTTTCATATTTCAGTAAATCAGCTTCATCCGTAAATGACATAACTTTCGTAAAAAATTACTGGATTAAAACTTACCGAGGGCATTGACTGTGGGAGTCGAACATCAAATAAATCTCTCAGAGCTCTATAACATTCCATGGTTATAAGGCACACGGGCGTAATAGCCCGATTTTTATGCTTATGCTTGCCTATTTCATCTTTTTCTTGAATAAAAAAAAAAGAAATCGGACATTTGACAGCACTGCTGTCCAAGAGTTCGCCTGTCCAGTCAATACAAGGGGATGCTTCCATTTGCCTTAAAGGTAAAAAAATTATTTAATATGTCTGCGTGAAGCTCGTTAAGAGTACTGGTAATTAATATGCATGTAATTAGCTGAACTGATAATACCCCTGATAACGCATTTTTTACGTTTGTAGGCAACTTTGGCTTATGGTAAAGGGAGGGCGTGGTCATCATTTTCTGGTAAAACAGTAATGGTGCGGGTTTGTCCCAAATTTCCCAGTCTGTGTTAAAAAGCTAGATGGTACTTAATGGTAACAAAATGGAAGTCACGATTTGTTGAAAATGGCCGTAAAGTAAGGGTGTCTCGAAAACACAGATCCTCAGTTTTATAAGGTTTCAAGCTATAGTAGCGGGGTTTTTTTTTTAACAATTAGGCCTATGCCACAAGCGTTTCGAACATTTTTTTTTTTTTTTTTTGGCGACGGTCGGAGTTTTCTACATCTAGAAAACACAAACCCTATCTTTTAACATGGGTCTGTGTTTTCCAGATCTAGAAAACAGACCTTTATTATTCTGGTAGTAAAATATGATACAGAACATCTCAAACACACAGTAAACACAGCACATAAGTAAACATTCAGCATAAGAACATTTTCTCTTTTAAACGGCCTACGTCGTATAGTGGGATGGAGTTCGTACCCGCCATGTTGAAAGATGGGTGTTTGTTATATTGTATACAAACATTACTTCAGATATACCTTACCGATCTTGCAGTATATATTTTTTTAAAACAAATTTTAAATAATTTTTACAAAAAGCTACACGTTATTAACCTGTAGCTCCAATAATGCCCAAAGAGAAATTGGACTCCACTAGATATAAACAAACTTCTTAAATGGTAATCATTAATAAATTAAATCACCCAATTACAGTTCCTTTTCAATACCCCAATCTCTTTGTATATCCTGGGGTCTTACTGGGGGGGGGGGGGGGGGGGGGCCGGGGGGGGCGGGGGCGGG
>JARFOD010157626.1:0-12161 GCA_031763545.1 Mopalia muscosa | reverse complement strand
GCACTGCATAGCAAGATACCAAGCACTGCACAACAAGATACCAAGCACTACACAGCAAGATACCAAGCACTACACAGAAAGATACCAAGCACTACACAGCAAGATACCAAGCACTGCATAGCGCTTTGGCATCGGATCCACTAGACCAGCCTGTGCCCATTGTCCCTGCCTCATCTGGAACAACTCCATTGTTCTCCATACAAAACAGGTGCCCGCGTCCAATTGCTTTCCAAGCACTGCAGAGCAAGATACAAAGCACTGCACAGCAATATAAGAAGCACCGCACAGCAAGATACCAAGCACTGCGCAGCATGATACCAAGTACTGCACAACAAGATACCAAGCACTACACAGCAAGATACCAAGCACTGCATAGCAAGATACTAAGCACTACACAGCAAGATACAAAGCACTGCGTAGCACTTCTCAAGTTTCCCATCTAGAGAGCTGGGCCCTCCGGGACAAGCTGCTGGAGGCCGAGGCGAAAAAGCGCTTTGGCATCGGATCCACTAGGCTCTACAGGATCTGGCGGGGCGAGTCCGTAGAGGCCAAGCCTGCCGCGTCGGGTGGTGTTCCTCTAGAGACGGCGCAGGCAGGGTCACAAAGCCTCTTGCCCTTCTCCTCCTGCGGCTGCCTGTCGAAGACTTCTACGACCGCTGGGGCGGAGCAAGCTACGAGCCTTCTGGTGGATGTGCTGACCCAGTTTGTACAGCGCGACGACCCCACAAGCGACCTTCTCCACGAGCTCCAGTAAGAGATAGAGGGAACCTAGAAGCGACCCACGACGAACAGAGACGCGGATGGAACTCTGGAAAGTCGGGGAAAGGGCAAAGACGGCCCAAACGTGGACATACATCTCCCTCCCCGCGTTTCTCGTCTGGAAGGTGGCCGTGACGACCTGGAACCAATGCGCACCTGCAGCCTGTCCTGCCACGCCTGTCGGGCGCGACAAAGGTCCGCAGGAACGGCGACAATCGGCTGTCAGCTCGACAAACAAGAAAACGCAAGACCGGGGGACCCCTTCTAAATGGCGTAGCTCTAGCATGTGGGGTGTCGATTCGGCTGCTCGGTATGTCTTGGTCTACTGTGAGTGGTATCTCTAGCGTGTTCGGTATAGATTGAGTTGCTCAGTATATTTTGGGCTTGCTTGTGTCTATTGGAAATTTTTTGGCAACCCGAAATAGGTAGCCGAAACTGTGGTAGCCCTAACCAAAAATACGCTCTTATAACCGCTTGGGCTAGGGGCGCCGAGAGGGGAGTGGTGCCCCACCTCTGGTTTTCTATGCTAGGGCTGAGGGCGCCCAAAAGTGGTTGTGGCTTAGCGCTCTTATATTGTGTGATGGAGGCTTTGAAAAGGTGTGGACCAGAACCCCCCTTCCTACTCTCTCCGCGTCCGCTACCTGCCACAATCTTGATGATTATACACTGAAAAAAAAAATACGTTGTGGCGCCTTTCAATGGAATTTTGTGTTCAGCGACATGAAATATTCAGACAGAATTTAAATGAAACTCAGGGAATAATGGGGTGGTGATGGTTATTTAAAACGGCAATTCTAGCAATGATGTGCATTTCAAATTTCACTTCACATGAGTTACAGCATGCCGAGACTTAACCTTGCGGATCAAAGCATTCCGATTGGCCACCTCCAGTTTAGTGAATCGCAAAGTCGCATGGCACATGAACGCCAGACAGAGCACTATTTCACGTCTTTGGAACAGGTTTTTGTGATTCAAACCTGTATGAGACCGACCCCAAAATTGTAGACCTTGCATAACAACTGCAGCACAAGATCGCAACATCCGGGTCCATCACTTACGTCACTGAACCACCACAGCAACGAACCCAGGTGGGCAAGTACCTGGTTTGAAAGGGATATCAGCAAAATCCACTAGGAACCGACATCAAGAAGCTGGTTAACGGGATAGGAGACCATACGTTGGCCCCGTTCGGCAACGCCAAGATCAACGCGTTCGCTGATGTACGAAAGGATGGAACTTAAGAAACTGGCGGCAAGTATGGTTCAGCGACGGCTCAGGTTCCCTTTTACAGAGACATGATGGAAGATAACGCCTATAAATTAATGCGCTGCAAGGAACGCTTAGTCAACAACTCCCTCGCCCAATTCGACAGATTCGGTGGAGGAAGTGTCATGACGTGAGGAGCTTCGCAGGCAGAAGAGAACTGTTGCTGGTACTTTGTATTAAAGACATAATTCTATTTGTATGTCGCCTAAGTCTTTTTTTTTTTTTGATAGAGTATAATAATGGCAAGAGTATGTCCTACAGCGGTCAATCTCCATTGTATAAGATTGGTTATTGAGTCAGTTTGATTCACCCAGTATTCATCTTGTATTTGATATACTGTGAATGAGTTGGATGCGCTTTAAAGTAGCATTCCACTTACGGAAGCAGGATAAATTTGAGTGGCGAGATTTTGTCTACGTTATTCACCTTTTTATTTATTTATTTATTCATCCAATGTTAGATCAACATAATTAAATCCCAATTACAGACCATTGGCCAGCATTATTGTGTGAGGAAAACTAGGTAGTAAATTAACCCAGATAACCCACGACCTTCCGCTGGTTTCTGGCATACCAACCCACATTCGGTCTGCGGAATCGAACCTGCGACCCCAGAGGTTAGGGGGATACGTGGGCCAGAGGCATACACTCACTAGATCGTATGCTCTAGACCACTCCGCCAGGGAGACCCCTCAATTATTACCTGATATACAAACTTAGAACTTCAAATACCAATCAAACAAACACCACGAATCCACTTGTTACTATTATATATAACAATCAGGACAAATCAAAATGCAACAGTCTACCTGTACTTTATGCGTTACTATGCTTAAAACATAATCTATGGCTGACTATAACAAAATATGAACATGTTGTTCTAAACAAATGGCTTGAGAAATCACTACTGTTAAATCAGTACTTGATTATGGCGATGATTCCCGCTTTGAAGTTTGATCTTTTCGCAACAGCTGACAGACTGGGTGGATTAGGAGGTTTTGACGGGAAGTATATCAGGACAGCCAGGAAAACGGCACCAGAAAATCCAAATTCTGACGACAGAAAAATTAACAAAACTATTGTTACAATTTATCGATTTTTCTTGGTTATAAAATAGTTTTAAACAAGAACATCCATCCCTGTTGGATCCATCCGAACCAGTGATTCGAACGCTTTTTCTTAAAAAAAAGAATAAAGTTGAAAAAATTTCCCCTCGAATGGGTTGTCCATCGTTAAGGATTTCAGCACATTCACACGACAACAATAACCTGTAGCTAATTGAGATATAATTGTAAACACATAAACACTGTTTGCTTCATCCGTTTATTGCAGATTTACTTTATTATTACTCCCGGTTATATAGATAGTTTATATGACCAGGCGGAAACAAATATGTTGCATATGACCTATATCACGTGCCTTACAGAAATCTCACCTGTATACAACAAAGTTCGGATAGCTGTACGCTCCTCTTTAATTATATCTGTGAACAGATGGAATATATCACTACTGAATATCTGTGTTACATAATTTATACAGAGAACAGTAGAACAATTATACCACCGTGATGAAATAAGATAAAGTGTTATTGTGAATAGAATTTCAACAAGGTTATAATAAATTAGCAAATTGCGGTTGAATGTACACTCAAACAGCCATTTATCCAAACAGACACTGCAAGAAGAATAAATGGAGCTAAATAAAAACACACTAACTTTATATCAATATGTGTAGATAATATTGCTGGTGAGCAATTATTTCTCAGCTGGAAAACATAAAACATAATGTATAATCTATCAAGTCATACTTCATATCACCGCTGTCACATATTAAAATTACAGTATGTTCCTAAATAGGCGTCGATTCGGAAGTGTCGCTCATAATCTGTGTCTGTCTTTCCATAGATTCCATATCTCCGAGGCACACATACTTCCTGTTTGTCAGCCTTCCTACAGATTTAATATACCTGATGACCCATATTCTATAGGTTTTTCAGTCTTCCTACATACCACATATGATTAATGTCACACATGTCATCCTTTTGTCAGTCTTCCTCAATAAACTCAATACCCCTACTGTCGCACATAATATCTTTTGTCTGCCATATGTACTTCGCACCCCTACTGTCACAAATAGTATTTTTTTTGTCAGTCTTTCCACACCCATAGTGTCACACATAATATATTTTTCTAAGTCCTCCTATGGACACCACAACACTACTGTCACAAATATTTCCTATTTTCCAGTCTTCCTATCAATTCTACAACACTACTGTCACACGTAATGTCCGTCAGTCTTTCTATATACTCCACACCCCAAGTGTCACACCTAATGTCCGTCAGTCTTTCTATATACTCCACACCCCAAGTGTCACATCTAATGTCTGTCAGTCTTCCTATAAACTCCACAGCCATAGTATCCCACATGATATCTAAGTCCTCTAATAGACATCACACCACTAGTGTTACAAATAATGCATAATTTTCAGTCTTCCTATAGGCTACACCCCCCTAGTGTCGCAATAAATGTATATGGACATCACCCCACAAGTGCCACAACTAATGTCTTTTTGTCAATCTTCCTGTAGATTCCATACCCCTAGTGTCCCACCTAATGTCTGTTTGTCAGTCTTCCTGTAGATTCCATACATTAGTGTCACACCTAATGTCTGTTTGTCAGTCTTCCTGTAGATTCCATACCCCTAGTGTCACACCTAACGTTTGTTTGTCAGTCTTCCTGTAGATTCCATACCCCTAGTGTCACACCTAATGTCTGTTTGTCAGTCTTCCTGTAGATTCCATACCCCTAGTGTCACACCTAATGTCTGTTTGTCAGTCTCCCTGTAGATTCCATACCCCTAGTGTCACACCTAATGTTTGTTTGTCAATCTTCCTGTAGATTCCATACCCTTAGTGTCACACCTAATGTCTGTTTGTCAGTCTCCCTGCAGATTCCATACCCCTAGTGTCACACCTAATGTCTGTTTGTCAATCTTCCTATAGATTCCATATCCCTAATGTCGTACCTAATGTCTGTTTGTCAGCCTTCCTGTAGATTCCATACCCCTAGTGTCAGAAATAATGCGCACCTGTCTTCTAACAGTTTAAAAACAAAATAGGATAATACTAAACTAACCATCAATGTGTCCACAGCCATTTCCACTGCCGCCCAATGTAGGTACACTCAACACACTGAAATATATTACAATAAAAAGGTAAATCAGGTGAAAATATTGGAGACGGTGGTTAAAATAGGCATGTGTTTCTAGTTATATCAAGGGGAGGTCACCCACATGACTTCATTGTCATGTTGGGACATCACATTCCCATTTTATACAGTCTCAGGAATACATATATGAGAATTTGGTGAAAATCAAATTATTATTTAAAACAAAAACTTAGGCAAAATAAAAAAAAATGCATTTTCATGTTTTATTTCTCAAAGTGCAATAATGAGAAGACTCAACTAGTATACGGTGCCTCAAGTCTTTCAGAAAACATTTTAAAAATCAAGGACAAACTTCTTAAAAATGAGGCACCGTTTACTAGATCACATTTTGCTCTTTACAGTGGTACTTATATGAAATTTCTAACATGATGTAAATCATCCGGTATTGCAAGCCGTTTTATCATTTTTACATTTATTGTACATAAGTCCAATAACTTTTACTTTTATTTTACTCATGTACAATTCTTTTCGACATATATGAAATTCATTTTTACTTATGTTGGAAAGATTTTCAATTATGTGAAGAAAAAAAAATCAAAATTTATGTTACATATCTAGAATTCTTTTCAACATATGTAGGAATCTTTTCAAGATTGTGAAATTCTTTTCCACATAAGTAAAAAAAAACCCACCAAAATGTAGCTTTTTCACATATGTGGAAACGGATTTGACTTATGTAAAATAAACGTTTATTTTAGATATGTACAAAAGAGTTCCACCTATCGAACAAACTGAGAAATGATTTCTCCCCCAAAGCAGGGGACCGTGTCCAACCTTCATTTGTGCTCCTATCGTCTTGTGTAGAGTTTCAAGAAGAATGCAAAGACGATAGGAATATATTCCTCATGCTGTGCAAGTTAAGCCTCGGCAGGGCACACTCCCAAGTCAATTAAATTTAATAAATGATCCTCTGTATCAAGATTCCAACAACAACAAAACACAGGGAAGACTTACCTATACATGCTGTATATATAGGTCATTGAGTGCATAGTTGAAAACTTCCATAGATTTAGCCTACAGTCAACAATACAAAACCATGCATTTTATTATGAAAAATGCCAACTAAGATGACCAATAAAGAGCGAATATTATATTGGGCGACGGTTTATTTTTTTTCAGTACTTTTATTGCAGTCAACATCATTTTATTTTCCCGACGAATCAGACGTGTAGCAATGCTCCTTACAAAATCGGTTGCAATTGAAGGCCTATTTAACTATGGTAGTTTCCCTCGTTTATTTATTGTTCGCTAGAAAATAACAGATGCTTTGCGAAATGCAGAGGGTGGGTGTCTTTCCGATCGGATTTTTCTTTTTAGGTAAAGTCATTGTCGCTAGATACAGGCTGTGAGGGAGAAGTCTGTAATTGAGGCTGTGAGTGCTTTTATTTTACATATCTACAAACGAGTTCCACTCAACTTTTTATTTTACATAAGTCGAAAAACAAAGAGCTCAAAAATTTATTATCCCCATCAATATGAAGAACATCAGGTCGGAGAATCGCCCTGAGTTCTCCTTCAGTCTTCCTTATGGTCACTAGCGAATCAATAATATTGAAATGATATAATCAATTTATATTTACTCAACTTGGAATGCTTTCATATGATATTTTCCTTACACTCATGGCAGAAATAGATTAAAGATATTATCGGTTTTATCCTTATCGGGAAAAGCATGATTTTATACATTTATAAAATAAGTATGTATGATTTATTATTGCTGTAAGGAGAACTCAGGGCGTTTCTCCGGTCTGATGTTCTTCACATTGACGGGGATAATAAATTTTGAATTCAAGCTCTTTGTTTTCGACTTAGTAACTATTGTGCAAATGTGTGTGTAGTAGGACTAAATGATGAAAAGTGGGGGTAAATTAGGGTAATAAAATATTTAAAAACCTAGGATGAAAGAGTATCGATAAGTATTTATTATGACAAAAAACATTAGCTACTTTCGATTTTCCAAAAATCGGGTTTGTGAATTTTAACTCTAAATATCCTCAATTACCAAATTAATTTCATAAAAATGGATTCCAGGGTCACTCCTGTAAATTAGGTGATCTATGTACTACCCGTCTCATCACGTGACTTACTCTGTCAGTAACCATTATTCATAACGTTAAGATCTGCGACTATTGTATGTGTTAACCAACCATAGCTTCCTCTTCAATCGATAAATCAACTTCAACTACTTATATCGACACCTGTGGTGACGTCACATCACGTGATTCACATGTTATGGGCTGTATACCAGGATAACTGATCCGCTACTATAGGGAGGAGCCGATTTGAGGGTGGCTCCTCATTTGAATTTTGCATTTTATATAACCTTGGAATTAGATGTTCTAGAAACCCCCATTTTTCTACTACTTACATACCAAAAGCGACTTCGCGCCCTTCTTGAAATATTGAAGCCACGTTTCACTTAATCCTCCGTGGCTGATTAATTTCTACCCAGCGAGAGGTTTGAATAATGTAACATCCACTATCTGCATCGGGAGAGTTGGATTGTAGGCGTCGTGGGTATAAACCGTCTACATAGCTTTAATATCGCACTAGAGCCCAGTTGGTAACATTGGATATTTTTCATTGGCTGTGTTTACGATAATCCCCACAAAAACAATATGGTTTTGAAAAAGTAACGATAATCACGACCAAAACAGTAAGGTTCTCAATAAGTTACGACCATCACCACAAAGACAGTATAGTACTTAATAAGATATGAACAAATATTTTGAAATGATTATGGCTAAAATTTATAGAATAATAATGAGTGGCACGAACGGTCCAGCATACTCGAGTTTTAAACAAAACCTAATACACTTAAAATATTAATCGAATTCGCATACTCAGAACATAATCTTTCATACCTGCTGCTTATATTATCGTCTCAAGCTGACTTAATATTTTGTTTACTTCACTTTTAACCTATTTAACTCATTTGGGAAGAACTTCCTCTCCCAACAGATGCTAGTGAGGCAAATGTTCAGACTAAAGAAATACAAATACTTCAAGAAGTGGTATAGTTAAAGGGGATTTTATTATAACCATTTGGCTTTCATGGAGGTCATAATTGTATAATGACCAATGTCAATAAGTTATTTGACTATTTATTCAATACGAGTTCAATTTAGACATGGCGTATGGTATCCAATGCTGGGCTATACTAAGGACAAAAGACAGGAGAAAGAAAATCACCAGAAGATATATACTTTTAATAAATTCAAGCTAATAATTAATCCGAGTTTAAGAGCTACATAGATATATCAAACATGTAAGTTTTATGATAGTTTTATCTGTAATTATGTCAAAAAAAACAACCATTAAGTTTGTACATTTCCAACATTATTATATATATCGATCAGAAAGGACGAGATTTCAAATTTATATCACATCCTGTTATATTCTTAGAAGACAGGTTCAATAATTTTTTAAGATAAACCAATTATATAAATTTGTCTTTTGCAGAAATCATTTACCAAAAAAAATCCCTTAGCCAACGTACATAAGGTTTATCTGAACAGTTAACACAGTTAACCTTAAATATATAAAAAAAAACATCAGGTACTTTGAACCTTAATCATGGCCTAAATATTGTAAACTTAAGCAGACAGACGAAAGACAGTACAGTCGAATGGACAGTAGCATTCCAAAGGCCATCGCTTATACTTTTGTAGCGGGCGATAAAAAATACCAATACGAAAGCTAAAGAGATGGCTAAAGTAAACGAACTCTCATACTATACATTGCTTGTAAAATATAAATTGTCTATTTCAAGTATTTCACCTTTATCTTTGAACTTGGGAGAGTATCGATTGAATTGCGTTCAAAAAGATTTCCAGCACATGCAACAGTTTTGTTTCACAAAAGGTGAATCATTTTTGTCAAGGATTAAGATCAATCAACCTAATGCTATGATATTAATATGAAGAAAAAAACGAAAAGATTTTCAACTGTATAAATGACAACTACAGGATGATTACTTTCTAAATTTCCAAATGCAGTATAACATTTGCAATTCGGAGTTAATATGTTCTGTTGATATCTTATTTAATATATTTATCATTGCCGACCTAAAAAAGGATATAACTCGTGACTTTATCGTCAACATACTTTAATATTTAGCAAAACAAATTGTTCTATAAGGTAAATATGGTGTCCTCGTTTCGTCCGTCAACATCAATATGTTAATAAAAAAAGGTGCAGTACAAGATGCTTTTATTCTATAGGCTTTCTAAGTCCGTTAATAGATTCAGTATCTGTTATACCCTATATAACATAGGGTTAAACTGGTTAAACACATATTTATTAATGCTAATTTTAACAAAATTGGAAATAACTTATGGGCTTACGCTCCAAATAATTATATATTTAGCACACCAGAATCTAATGTCTAAAAATCCATATTTTGGATTTCCCCTTTATATAGTTTATAGTTTATTGCATATCGAATTGAACAAGTAATAGCTCAAGCTTGGTTGTATGCTAAGGATGTTTTATTCAATTAACTTTCTCTACTGTGCATGCCTCGGGGACTGTATCACGCATTCTAAGAACAGTTAATCCGGACTTGTTGCGAACTGTCTCAAATTGACAACATAACGTTTGGCCTGCTAAGTAGTTGATTGGGCCAAATCGCTGACTCAGTAAATCAACATTATACTCATACAAAGGTTTCAGATTTCCGGAAGAAATGTGAGCCTTGGTATTCTGATGAACTGCTAAAACGCTGTGACTTCCATCAACCAGATTATGGGAAAGTTGGTTGCCACGTAACACCAACCAGTTGTCATAAGCCCGTTGTCCAACAGCAATGGGCGGATATTGTTCCCAGGGATAGTCTCGGTTTGTCAGGAAGTAATCCTCTGAAAGATGCATGAACAGTTCTCCAGAAGTCTTAGCTCGCTTTCTGAGGGAATTGCACGATAAAGCATCAAATGAAGTAATATTATCCACATTTGTTCGCCGCCCAGTTATCATTACAGGAGGTGAGTTTTGAGCTGTCAGTAGAGTACTGTTTAATACTATCTTTACGGTGTCCACTATACTGTCATCAAATAATATATCCCCATTCACAAAGCCGTACCTCTCGCTATCTATGGCTTCTCTAGCCTGTTTGAACATCGTAGGTTACATTGGAGCTCCATCCTATACGGGCAAAGAGGCTGTTATTGGAAGAACAGTCCAGTTCAGATCTCGAGCACTCTGGGCCCGAGTACAGTTGTTTGTGAACAACACGGCAGTGACATTGAAAGGGGATAATAGTCTCCAGTTGTGCAGAGTATTTTTGAAAACCTGTCGTTTCCAGGACCAATTTGGCCATGTTGTGAATAATGTCAACAAACTGGACTCTCTTTTGGCGATAGTCGGGAATTTAAATCGAGTAGTAGTAGCCTCAGTGCTCTGATGACCTTTGTTTTCAATGGTTGGTGAAATGAAAAGCGGCACTGGAACTGGTGTGTGCGTGTTAGTTTTAACCACAGTTACAATCCCCGGAGAAATGATCACACCCAACACAAACACTATGACATAAACCAATATAGTGGCGATCCTACGACCGTTTGGTGGCATCTGCAATGTGGAAAAAGCAACCTGTAATCAGTAGAACATCGTTAGCATTTATTTAGCCCTTAGTTTATTTGAAACAATACACGGCGTACACGTTCACTACCTAAATTACCCCCACACCTAAAAAAAAGAAGGAAAACAAGAAACAACAAAATCCTAAAACAAAAAAGCAAGCAAAAATGAAGAGTAGATACGTGTTCAACATTTAATCTTGGATAAAAACACATTGTGGACATCCATGTTGACCACTCATGTTTTTCAATGTTAGTCAATGCGTTCAATGTGTAACTAAAAATAACCCCTCGAATATCCAGAAAAAAAATTCAGAATTTTAGCGAGATTGGTAATACTAATGTTTTAAATGTTGTTTAAAGGCGCATTCTTATGTATGGAATGATTTATAGTTACGACATAAGAGGATTCCCCTTCTATGCAGCATTTTGATTGGTCGATAAAGAATTACGAAAGCAATGAAAACACCGCAAAAGAGGGGAACCCTTGGAAATCGTTACTACAAATCGAACAGTGAGAATGATCCTTAACTGAAGATTTTTACAAATTAAAGGCCGATTATATCAATTTTAAAAACAGGTTAACATAAGGAAAAAGGTAACTCTCAGAAGGACAAAATAGTCAGAATACACACTGATGCTTTATTTGGTTGTTTGATATAGGCGTTTAACACAGGACTTACGCTTATATCACTCACACGACGGCGTGTCAGCCTAGTGGGTGCAGTTAACCTCCTTCAACACCACTGGCAGCCCGCGTCAAGATAGGGTTTACTACAAATACAACACACTTACTAAAAACATCGGCTGATGACCACACATTTAAATGTGTGCGATGACGAAAATACTTAATTATCTTCCCTGGCGATTTTTGATTATGGCAAAATGGTCTCAATATAAACTGGTGGTTAAATTAATCAGCTTTGACAAATCCTCCACACAAAAGGAAAACAAACGACCTTTTCCTGACGAATTTGACGTATTTCTGCTTCTGCTCACTTTACGTCTAGTGTGTTACCTAATGGTTTATAAATATTCTAAACGTTATTCGCGGACCTACCTGGAGGTTTTATTAGGAAATTCCAGCTATAATGTATCACCTAGTTATCTTTTCGCTGATAATCCCCTGTTTTTTTCTCAGGAATTTACACCATACATTCGCCAAAATTAAAATCACAATCAAGTGTGGAAATGAAATACTCAAAGATTTGCCGAATCAAAACCTTGATAAATCCAAGAAAATAAAAATTAAACAAAAACATAGTTCCTGACTTTCGGGTTGAAGCCAGGCAAAGAAAAATCATGCAGGTCTAATAGACTACCACCGACAAAGAGT
>JARFOD010157615.1:0-12161 GCA_031763545.1 Mopalia muscosa | reverse complement strand
CCCCCCCCCCCCCGCCCCCCCCCCCCCCCCCCCCCCCCCCCCCCCCCCCCCCCCCCCCCCCCCCCCCCCCCCCCCCCAACTCCGATTCTCACTCGTAAAATGAAAAAGCAATAATTTCTCATTAATGGCCTACGTAATTCAATATTATATCTCATTAATGCATCGCCAAGAAAATTATACATTTGCCTTTCAATACGATATACATAACACAACATATATAGAAACCTTCCTATTTTTATACAACTTTTGCAAACGTATGAAACCATGTTGTATCTTTTGAATTTCAGTTACGGTGGACTGTGGCCCTGATGAAGGGGGTCCTGTTTCGATCACATATAATAATGGAAATAAGGCACCTGTTCCAGTCAAAATGTACAGTCGCAACAACCTTGAAAGCTGTGCAGTGACGTCAGAGCAGGCGACCAATGGAGTTTATACCATCGCTGATGTTAGAAGCAATTGTGATGTGGCACTTCCGGTAAGTTCTTTGTATAACAGAAACTGTGTCTTTATTAACTGAATGTAGCTATTTCTGGTTGACTATTTACCTGATTTGGTCATATAAATGTATTCTGTATTAAAAATATGATGCATATAATTCTAAATTATTGCATTTGAAAGTAAATATATATGAAAATATGGAGGCAAGCGAATTTTTCTCTCTTCATTATTCAAATATGTTTATAAGCTTTCTAAAATGAAATATAAAAACAAATCAGATCTCACTATCGTCAATATTTGACTGTATTTACTGACTATCTATTGAAACCAACGTTATTTTTTAAATTTGCTAGTACTAATAGAGTTGATGTTATTGTTAAGGAACTGCTGTTTTCACTTAACGAACAAAGTTTGAATTAACTTAAGTAATATGGCGGAATTGTATTTGTTGTTTATATCCCACTTACAACATTCGAACCCTATCCGTTATTTTCACTTTTTGCATATAAATCAAATGGTCATATTTAGCCTACGTATAGATTCTCTTGCCATCCACTGTTTTACACAAAAAAGTTTTACAGCCGCAAAGAAAACCGTCAGTTATTAGATTAGCGCTAAGGCTGTAACAATTAGAATTCATCAATGTCTTTCGATTTAATAAATAGCCTATAAAATCGATGCAAACACTTTTTTTTGGAACCTGACTTTATATCAACAGTGAAAATAATTCTAGAATTTTTTTTTTATTGATGTTAGGAAATAATCCCGGGGCATGACATACACATGGAAAGATCCCGGTCAAAACGTGTGACAATTCACAAAATCGCGAATGAAAAGGATACATTCGCTTGATATTATTTAAACAGTTGCAAAGAAAAGGGCACTTCGTACGAATATTTTCGCTCAGCGGAAGACCGCTTCATATGCTAACGTATAAATTACGAGTTCTGTATTTCTGTCTATCGTATCATGTAGCATTATCTAGAGATACAGAGTTTGAGCGCTCCTAACCGTGTAATTTTTTTACACTTACCAACCTGTATGTGTTCAAGAAACTACTGTCCAATAATGTTTGTAATCTTAAGGTCAATTGCGACCTTAAATAGTCGAGTAGCCCCGTTTAAAAAAGGGGAACATCACTGTCCAAGTACATGTTGTCATGCCGCCATATATTCCTACGTTCATATAACCAGCGAGCATGCAGGCCTACGACTGTAAAGTCGATCGCTGGTTATACGAACGTACCATATTCCTAGCCTGGTCCGTCTCCCACAATGCATCATGCTACTTGAGATTCCACTGTGGGTCAATTACAAGATTAGAATCGCTCAAACTCAACAGCTATATTGCCACATGTCAGAACTTATTGATTCAATGTGATATTATGTTATTATTTTCAGGATCCAACTACGCATGAGTATTTCATACAGGTAACACTCCAAGAGATTGCCGGCATCAGACTGAGTACAGACCCTGTCTTTAACCTCGAGTGTCGATACAAGGCGGGCACGGTCTCTTCTTCATCGGCAACCCTTAATGTTGGAGAGACGTAAGTTGAAGCCCAAACGTCCATTTTTTTTACCCGGAACTAGGCATTATGTACTGCTGTTAACTTCTTCCTCTCAACTAAAACTACAGTTTTGAAATATGCTACGTCTTCTTTACTTTGTAATCAAATCACAAATAAATTCGAGAGTACAACTCGACTTTACGGGATTTCATTTGAATGTTCTCGCTAGACTTAGATCCACGTACCGTCCTTTTATATACAGCGTATGCGAAACTGACGGTATACTGCTTTATCGAAAAACGTCTTGTGGATTGAGATTTTTTTATACAAACTACACATAACGTAAATCTTTTCGAACGGAATCAACGTGAAAAGCGTCTGTCGGTTTACCTAAAACCTTTCTCTGCCAAACAGCTATCGAAGTTCTCTCGCCATCTTGTTACCTAATCCCCATGCGCCTTTCTTGGTTCAAAACCATCTGGTATAATGTTAAGTTCGAAGGTCAGAATCTCTGCCATCGACTAAGGACCATGGGAACCGTATGCACGCAAAATATTAAGCTTTAGCGGAAAACTATGTGTGCCGCTTCATGCCAATATTTTTCTGGAAAAAGTTATGGAAACATGTTCTTGTTAGAATTAAACAATAATACAGGCACAGTCAGAAGGGAAATAACTTTTATTGTATCATTCGGGCTAATAACAAATTATCTCCCTTGTGCTGCTATTGATCGTATAAACGGGAGATTCCAGCGTGTTAGTTAAACTTGGGACGTAATATCAAGTGTGAATGCATTCGATCAAATCCGTTGCCGTCTTACCTCTCTGACATTGCTTATAGGCCGCATTGTCATTCACCAGCGGCGGGTGCTTGAAAGGGCCTTCCTATTGTCTTTGTATGGTGCCCTGTGATTATCCTGTATTCGTCCCTTCTTGTCTTTTTTGGTTGCCAATGTCGTTTCTTTTCTGGGCTGGCACGCCGTCAAATAAACTTCAAAACGCCGTTAAATCCCAAACAAACAAACGAACACACGATTAAACAAACACAAACATAAACCAGGTCCATGTTTTGTAGTGATACTCGGTAAATGACTATATGTCCATATATTGTGCTGTTGTTGTCAAGAATTGTTCAAATTCATCGGAAGCATGAAATGATGTCACACAGCTGTGAATCAATACTGCTTTTTTAAAAAAGTTACTTACAAATTCAATTATTCTTAGATCAAAATAATTGCTCTGTATGATTTTAACTCAATCCATTTAATGATTATTAATTTTTTGGGGGCAAGATTTGTATAAGGTCCATTATTTTTTTGTATGCACATTTTTTTCAAGATTTTATTTGTCTATCCAAGATTCACGTAAGCAAGCTAAGGTTCACGTGACTGTCAATTGTCATATGAAGGTACAGTGCACTATAAGACGTAGAATGTCTGTATATTCACGCCATTTGATTAAAACCGGAAGGGGGTTTGCCACCATGCCTTAGGTACAGTAAGCTTGGTCAAAAACCTAGGACAACTTTAAATGCCTAAATGTAGTGATATTTGCTAGAATGGCGTAAATTGTGCGGTCGTAGCAAGACAAATTATAGCTGTATAAATACACCAAGACTATGCTTTGATGTCATTCAGCTTTTTCAAGATACCAGTTACCCAAATCAAACAAACAAACAAATTATAAAGATACTAACAAGTTTAATTATTTTAAAATAAATTTAATTGTTTAATTTTATGCTGACCTACATATCACATTTCACATTTGTATGCACCTGTCTCTTCGTCACTTCCTGGTAAGGTAAAATCTTGAAATGGCCACGTGAATCTTGCACAGGTCACGTGAGTCTTAAATCGAAAACAAAAATCTTGGACAAGAAAAACCAAATCTCGGACAAGAGAAAAAACTTGGATCAATAAAAAATTAGACCTCAAAAAAATATTTTATATATTAACTATTCTTTGTGTGTGATACAATTAATAAATCTTTTACAATGATTTACAAAATGTATTGTCTTATTGTAAGTACACAGTTTGGAAAGTAGTCAAATGAACACTATGGGCCTTTCCGATTAGATAGAGGCTTGAAGGGGGCACTTCTCTCGTATTTTTTGGACAGCAATCAACCATTTCTGTCATCTTGGGCCAGGAAACAATAAACCTTCCGACATTGTTATGAACAACATTTTCATCGAATCGTTCATTTTCCATAACCATCAGTGCTGTTTTATGATCCCAAAACATGTTTTTGGGTCGACTTAAAGTTCTTTCAGTAATATGACGGAATGCAGTTCAAATTAGTGAATAAAACCACCATCGACATCCATGGCATCACGGGACAATCTGGAGATGCACAACAAATTCACCCCACAGCCGAGTGATGTCATTCTGCCCATTTTCCCTGGGAGAACATTTTCTCTAACTGCCGCTCCTAAAGCTTGAAAAAGACCTCAATCAGTGTATAATTATTTCAGCGTAACACCAACAAGTGTGGTGGTGGACGCAGTTGGCAACCCCGACATGACTTACAGCATTAATCTTCTAGACGCCGCTGGGGCCACCGTGACCGGCGCATCTTTTGGCGATCAAGTTGTATTGGAGGTAAAGATGAATGACACAGACTCAGGTAAGAGTTATGATTTTTGTTTTTAAAAAAGTTATGATTTCCCAAATCGCATATCTTCAAGTCCTGGAAAGAAGATCGTCAAAAAGTAACCTTCCTAGCTCTCAAATAAATTTTAAAAAATATTGAGCCCAAATGCTTATAGCGAAATGCTAATCAGATTGATTTATTTGTTCCATTCATTGAGGTTAAGCGTATTAATTTACTGAAGGTTATTTCGCTTATATTACTATGGTTTGTCTACTTTTCACTCTACCTTAATTACGGTGGAAAGTCAAGATGACACCTGTATGGTACGCCAACACCATCGTCCCTCGATTACAGGAGACGGTGAATCCTTTATATACCTGAGGCCAACAGCGCGACTCGACCTGTAGGTTCTGTAATCCGATGTGCTCATTATTAAACCAAGGTCTTGCTCTCAGTTCCCAATCTCATTAGAGCCTCATTGCTATCCACAATCAAAATGGCGACTGAAAGCAATGGTTATTTTTTTAAAAGTAATGTTGCAACGGATTTGTTAGTGCAACAACCAACCTATCTGGAACATCATAATTTTATATAACAGGACATATATACCTAAACAAGAATATTTTCACTAGAACGACCACTATAGGAAATCATAGTCACAATTTCTGATTGTCCGCTTTATTTCGATAGTCCAATGAAATGTTACCAACGTTTTTACTGCCATTTTGGGGCCAGGGGGGAAAGACATGCCTTGTCTTAGGTATTTGCGCTCTTACTATGTTTTCTTGTTTGATTGGTGTTTAACGACGGATTGTCCACTTCACACTGTACACAGCCTTATTACGGTGGAAAACTGGGAGTAAACCTCGTAACATCCACCCCGCAATTCCTGTAGCCACAACATGTGACTCACTCATATACCTGATGGTCGACAGACGGACTCGATCCCGTGAACGGTAAATCGAAGCAGTTTCAGTTTATGAAGCGCACTCGCTACCACTAATCCACGGCCGCGGGCCCCTTACTATAAGTAGGTGATGAATCGCGACAAACAAAAATGTTGTCCGCCATGCCTTATATTGCGTCAACTCTTTATTTTATGGTTAGGAGAAATACTAAAACTAACCTGATGGTCAACATGCGGACTCAATCCCGTGAACGGTAAATCGAAGCAGGTTTAGTTGAGGAAGCGCACTCGCTACCACTGAGCCACGACCGCGGGCCGGTATATTCTGACGTTTCGGTTTGTAGTAACGACCATAGAATTTAAGAGCTACTAAATCTGGGTGTCTTTTTGTTTTCGCAATTTGCAGACGAGAAGAGCATGCGAGTGACAAATTGCACAGCATCAAGCGGAACCGCCAGTGTCATCCTTTTGGAAAATCAGTAAGAACTATTTTCGGGTTTACGTAGTCTGGTTCCTTCTAGGAAACAAGGTTTAAAAGATTAGTTTGACTTGGTATTTGGTGCCAAATATGCCTAATATGTTCAATTTTGTTTGATGTTTTGTAAATAGTTCCCAGCCCAGACTCTATCCAGACTGTAGTTTTGTTTTCCTGTAGTCCTACCCCTACCTAGACTATGAACATTTTTTTCCAGTGTAATTAATGGTTCAGACAGCCTAATGCTCGTTCATATAAATATTATTTTGTCATTGATGCGCCACAACAAACGAAAAGTGCAGAAACAGTTGTTTTTTTCACAAAGCAATCTTAGGCTTAGTTGATCGAAATGACCATGACGACACGATATACCTCCAGTAATGGTAGCCATGACAGTCAAGGTGAACTTTGACTTAACTTTATCTCATCGTGACTAAATGCAGATTGTCTTAGAAGCTGATGACAGGCTACCTCCCTTTATCTCGACTTCTTTGGAATCAAGATTGTGTATGAACGAGAACGATACGATGTTGAGTTATTATTGATCTATTATCTGTCATCAGGGATCGAATCCTTTAAGAGCAGTTTATCGTTGTGAAACAGATTTACTTCGATATCTGATCTAAAATCTGTTGAATTTTCTCATTAAAGTGAATAATGCATGCCAAAAGACATAATTTTTTAATTTTAAATAAAAGGAAAACAAATTATCATTATTTGTCTATTGGTTTGTGCAATTCTAAATCAAATTTATAGCGGCGATGTATAACTTTTACAACAATTTAAATCAAGCGAACACAACCATTAAAGGACACGTTTTAAGTGATTTTTCTGTTGGAAAATCAACATTTTCCATCGGTAAGACAGCTTGAAAAGACTACCTCTTCCAGTGACCAAAGAAGTGATTTTAGAAGGTCATTTTTATTTGACTTTGTTGTTCTTGATATGCATACTTAGCAGTTTTTAAGGGTATCAAATAGTTTGCCCTATAGAACACAAAAGTTAACTTCATACAATCTAATAACTAGTGTGCTTGATTGACAGATGCGTGGTGGCTGGAATGACTTCTCTATCAAACCTCCCCGGGTTCATGACTAGCGGATTGAGATCATTTCTCCCTTTCACGTTGTTTGCTTTGGAAGGCGGACTCGCTTCTGAACTTCAGTTTGAATGTACCATTGAAGTGTGTGATTCAAACTGTGACGGGGTAAGTATTATTATTTAAACCTATACAAGTCGTATTTTTACTATATCCTACTATAACAAAATGTACAATAATACAGCATTGAACTGATTAACGATAAAAGATGACTCTTATTTTTATTTATTTATCCGATTGTTATACTGCACCCGACAACATTTGTTTTTCTTTTTTATTATTGTATTCAATTCTAAACAAAGCATCTTGTGACCGAATCTCGCCTTTGAAAAAGTTCTAGTCGCTTGAGACCCGAGGTAAAATAGCCCTGGTATTTCTCTGACAGCAAAACGCTATCGTTTCACCATTGCCAATTATGTCGGGAAAAACTTCGAAACTATCCGTTTCGGTAAAGTTATCTTGGAGGTGAATGACAGCGGAAACGTATAGTGTTAACCGCCGGATAAGTAAATCCATGCGTGAAATGAACCGCTCAACATCCAAGATTATTTATAGTACGGAAATGGCCGAGGAATGTTCCAACATGTATCGCAAATTTCAGAGTCAAAACAGCAGCATGTACTAATGGTTACATACCAGTATTATAGTTCCAACTATAATGAATTTGGAATCGCAAAAATGTGACCAGCACAACAGTCGTTGGTGCATTGGCGATCTTTAGGTAATCGAAACTATTTTTGGCAAAACATAAGGGCAATGATTCAGGCAACAATATGAACTCCCGCCATTAGCCTGAATGAAGTTTGCGTTTAAATTGAGATGACAGTTTGTCTGGAACGCTGATTCGTCTAAGTCAATATTTAATGTCGGATTGGTTAGAATTACCTTTGGGGCTTGCGTCCGATCATAGACTTATCAGTTGAAAATACATGCCAGTGTATTTTCAACAGATACGTCCTTGAAGTACAACCCTCAGAGCTACCATTAGTCTATATGTGTACTTGAAGCCGTTGTGAGTGATTGATATTGGTGATAATGTAGACAATAGTGTATGCCAGGTAGATGTCCTTCATAAAGCTACATGAGTTTGTATTAAATAAAGATTCAAACTGTATATTTTAAATGTTTCCCCAAAACAGCAAAACTGTGGTGCGACGTCTACTAGACGTCGAAGACGAGCGGCTGGCGATGAGACCGAAGAGCCGGAAACTGACAAGTCTCTCACTCTGGTCAGGAAGGTTGAACTGGTGCCAGTAGGCTACTATTCACAGAGCGGTATGTTGAGATATATATTTTTTGCATACATGCTTTCATTAGGAACAAATAAAACACGACCAAAGGTATAACACTGGAATTCACCTCGTTTATGTTTTTTTTTTTTGAATTGTCTTTTTTTATGTGGTAAGTCTGCCCTGTTCGTCTTGTAAAAGCGCTTCGTATCCTTCACCATTACATCAAACCTTACAAATAAATAAGCTTGTCAAGTTAAACCGACATAGTCCCTACGCTCCTATAACCAGCAATCGGCTTACAGTAGTCCATACTGACTGTATCCTATACGCTGGTATATATAGCAAATATTTTCAGGTAAAGGGCCGCGGAGTTAGGCTTTAGACTCACACAAAATTCTATTGGTTGATGTGGTCACATGAGCATACAGACTTGCAAAATAGCGGAGCAAAGTTTAGACGAGAGGACCGTATGCTCTTGTGACCAGATCAACCAATAGAATTTTGTGTGAGTAGAGCCTAACTCTGCGGCCCTTTACCCGAAAAGCTTTGCTATATGAACCAGCGTATAGGGTACAGTAAGTATGGGCTAGTAAGCCGGTCCCTGGTTATACGAGCGTACATAGTTCCAGGCTGAAGCTAGAGTTACCGACAGTTAAATGCTATTATATATTTACGACACTACAATTTACAATAGCACACACCATAACATTGTATGCTTTGCTGTCTTTTCTTGTAAATTGTTACGTCATAAATATAATACACATAATAACACAGGGTTTATGACAGAGACAAGACTTCTCCAGAAGTAGCTTCAAGAAAAGGTATATTCATTAAGATTGTGGCTTTGTCGGCATCACGCCAGAGAAAAATGCCGGATATTTAAATGTATCATACCTCATTTAAATTTTTGCCCATTCTACGCTAGTGTCTGTTGCGGTCACTATTAATACAGGCCCACAACGATGTACTGGCCTGCAACGTTTTTGAGTTACTTTCTATGATGGTACACTCCACCGTGAATATTGGAATACCATTTGGGCTGTAACGGGGCAATTTACTTCTGTTATAACTCAAGAGATACAAAGAATTTTGGAAATTCGGTATAATATAATAAAATAATGTAAGGGACATTGGGACAAATGGTAGTTTATGGACTGGTCAGTCACCCATAAAAGTTACATGGTTCCCGGCTTTCGCATTTGTCCATATAATTAACATATGACCTTCAGTCCCCTACATAATTTGTTAATTAAATTTAAACCTATGCTGGAACTACTGCATAGTAAACTATGGCGAAAATTTAAGGTTAGGGACTCATGTATAACTAGACATTATCATCTTGTTTATTTTCTGTAGTTTACCTAAAACAAAATTGTAAAAAAAAAAAATGAATAATGATATGTCTTTATGGTCCTAAAGGAGCCCTTGGGTCATATTTTAATATATTACTCCAGATATAAACATGGTCATCTCACAGTGAGAGGCTCAACACTGTTAGAAGAACTTGGTAATTATGGACGTACTGTTGGATCGAATGTAAACTGAATTAACTCCCTTAAAAATTGTTTTTGTTTGACAATTAAAATTTTGGCCGATTTTGCTTTGAAGTTGATCAGGAACGACTTCACATTTATTGTTTTTTTAAGAGGACATTGTGCCTATCAAGAGGTGTCACAAGTTCGGACTAGATTTTTGAAAAAGTTGATTCCCTGTGTTCATTTTTATATGATTTGTCAATGATTAAACAGACAAAAAAGTCGTCTGAAAGCGTTATAAGAAATATTTTGCATCCTTGCACTGTTCAAGTGATATTCTACTGAATAATTCAATTAATTTGGTGTTATAGTAAATACATTCTGAAAAATAATTCACAATAAAGCAGCCTTTTTTGTGCCGGTAACCTGTTTTGCTGTGAGATTAAAATTTATATAATTATATCTTCAACATAACTACTTATTTGTAATCCTGAATATAAGTTTTATTTTACATATATAATCTCCGACCGACATTCCGCATGGCAGGGGACATAGAAAATACTTTTTCGCCAAAATCGACCTAGGGGTCCGGCAAGATCTTAACGATGAAATGAAATGCACATTTAGTAAACATCTAAGAACTGTGGAAAGCTATTTTTAAAACATGTTCTTTTTCATTGTAGGTCAAACAGGTCAAAAAAACGGAAATTCCGAAAGTTGTTTCCAGAGTATGGGTTTCATAATAACCGTTGTTGTGATGGGAATATTACTGCTGGTCGCTATGGTGATTGCGGTTGGGCTTTTACACGCTAGGAGGCGTGATTTCCAAAAATCAACCCCTTGAGTACAAAAAAAAAAACATCTAATGCATTTTGTCATCTGCAGGCTATCTATCTCAAGTTATCGCTGGTTACTCTCTTGTTATTTCTCAGAAACTAATTATGATCTTGTAAACGGTATTCAATAAAACAAAAGAAATTCTTTAACTATTAAATTGTTCTTTTCATTTGTACAGTATGTTTTCTAAATTACGTTTATTTTTGTCGTAGTCAACTTTCAATTTAAAAGCCCGCTATTAACCTGGAACAGCGGAACTTCGTCTGCTAAGTGAGGTCTAACGTTAGCTTACTGGTGAATGCAGTGAAATTCTTATACCGGTAGTCTACCATAGTAACGTTATACGAGTGATAATAGAATTAAGAACTTATCCTTCCGTAACTATGGGTGGCTGTTTGTGACAAAAATACTACGTTCCAACAAACGATCTAATATGGTTGAACAAAAATATTTTTAAATAGAAAAACTAACAGTAATTAAGAAATATTCTTTTAAATTCAAAGTTAATTTCGAATTAACGAACGTTCTTTTAAATCAAAAGCCAACTTGGAATTAACGAACATGGTTGAAGAGGGAGACAATGCGTGAACTTCTTGGCAGGTCGGAAACGCGAAGAGTGATGTCATAAATTGTATGCATTTTACAATGCCGAACCAACGAGCGAAGAACCTTCCATGGAGCTTTGTATTTGAAAAGCTGTTGATTTAAAAGTACGTTCGTTAATTTGAAATAAGCTTTTTATTTAGATGAAAGTTGATTAATTCCAATTTAGCTTTCTGTTAAAAAAATGGCCGTTAACTAGAAGTTAGTTGATTAGTTTGAATGTAGTATCTTTCATAAATTTAACCCTGGTGAATCGTCCATTTGAGCACAGTTTGAGGTGGAATAGGTTATATTTTTGGCCGAAGGCTTAAGCCCGAGGTTTCACATCTATAAACTCTGCCATTTCAAACTGTGCTAAACTACACGCTATCACACGCTAGAGGAAACATTATTTCGTTTTTATCGACCCCAAAATAACAAAGTTGTATTCTTACGGAAAACAATATCAGTATATTTCAACCAATCCAGCGACAGAAAATTTTAACCCAACATATAAAGGCATCAGACGTTCAAAGTGCGCATGAGAGGATACAATAATTATTTAGAGTGTGACACCTCTGATTGTCAAAATTAGTGCTTTCGTGCAGAGTAAAGTAGCTTGTCATGGGAACTGATATCTCGAAAGCCACATAAACTACTGGTAATAGTCTTCCGTGTACTGGGCGAGTCCTGGTTGATGAGGCTTATTGTCGACCGAAGTCATTACACACAATGGACGGGAGGAGACAGGTAGTCGAAAAAATCAAAAAAACTAGAGATCATACAATTTTTCCTCCAATTACAACACTCTTCAATTTAGTAGACATATATTTTATGTAATACACATGTCGTTGATATTAAAATTGTGAAACAAATTCCGAATTATCCTAGCTGTTGTTACGTAACGTCATGTAACAGACCGTTAACTTAACAGTTTCGAGCAACCGGCCCCTGTTAAGTATACTTATCATATACCTATGAGTCTCACCACACATATACAGATGCATCGTAT
>JARFOD010157604.1:0-12161 GCA_031763545.1 Mopalia muscosa | reverse complement strand
TTTCACTTATATGACGACGGACAAAAATACAGAACATCACAAACAAATCTGCTTCCCGTTACCCTTTAGCTCTGAGACCACCAGAGCAACAGAAAGCAACCTCTTTTCTCGCCTCTTACGATCGGCCGAGGAAGCCAAGAGAGTATTCTGCAGGGCCATGGCCCACCCGCTCCCTCACGGGGCGAAAACCGAGAAGAAACCTTGTAAAAACCCCCACAGCGATTGCCGGAACCACAACATGTGATTAGTTCATATACGTGATGGTCGAAAGGTGGACTCACTCCCATGAACGGTACCCGAAGCAGGTTCACTTTAGTAAGTGCAGGCTACCATTAAGTCACGACTGCAGGCCCCTTATTTTACAGCAATAAGCCACAACCACAAGGTGAAGTGCAAATACTTTTCAGGGAAAGGAGCAATCAATGACAGTTAATGAATCAAGTTCTGCCTTTATTTCACCATATATTATTGCCAAATAAAAAGTTATATAAGTTTATAGTCTAGAAAGAAATGGTGCTTGCCTCCACAGGGATTCAAACTCCTTACATATAATAAATCCAACAATTACGTTAATTAATTCATTTTTAAGGTGAGAAAACCACACAATAAACACACTGAGATAGCTTTATGCTGTGTAGCTGTAGTCATCAATCATAATCTTTGTGTTATTGGTGATGTTAGCCCAAAAATGTTTGTATTCTTTATGTAATACAGATTTCAGAGATCCTTCAAACTTCAAAAACTGCCTATGGACTTAATAAGAACTACCTTTGTTCCCATCGAATGGCTCAGTACAATACACAATATAGTTTCAAAGCACATCTGTTACATAATTGAGAGATATCTATCACTTTTTGTTGCAGCTGGAATTGCTTTGATTTATTATAAGGGTAATATATAGGAGAACATAATAAACTATCAATGTATTCCTTTGAAGGTGTCATATGTGAGATATAGAGAATTCGGGTTATAAAACATAAGAAATCTAGAGGGAATTTGTATAAATAACACATCCTAAATCCTGACATGAATATGTCACTATTGGGTCTGGGGGTCATCTCAGTTTAACCGTGACATCATTAAGGACGGAGCAGAGGTCCAGAAAGTGAGAGCCATTATCATTCTATAATAAGTGATTCCAGGGAGACCAAAGACAGTCAAGGATCAACAGAATAGAGGCGTCAAATTGTCTGTCAGTCCTTAATGGTGATCTATCAGTAACACATTTGGTTGGGGTTACTCCAGGGAGAGCGCTAGCTAAAACATGACGACAAGCTTCATATCTATTATGTACCTCTAACAACAACCATTGTTCTGTGACAAACCAATGTGTGGAAGCAGTCTGTTTTTAGATCGTTAGCGTTCTCCCATGCCACCTCGTAACAGCACCATTACAGTTTGTTTGGCGACTAGCTGGCGACCAGAACGTACAATTTTACAATCTTTATGATTATTGGCTTGTCACTAGTCTATCTCACTAAAAGCTTATTATACAGGGACAGACCAAGTGTGTGCACTATCACTACAAATTAACATTAATAGGATCCGGAAAAACATAATTATGAAGGATATATATATTATCTGTTGTATTTAAACCAAATCCGTCCTTTTTGCCACATTAAAAACTTAAAAGCCTTAGATGCACAAATGAAAACAGCTATCATATAATCAAAGAAAATCCTAAAAATCACCAATCCCAAATAACATTAAATAAGAACTTATACACATAATTATTACGAGCAACAAATATCAAGGGGCACATATGCCATGATTACATGGTACTTTGTGTTATGAAATCTCTTTGGATTTAGAAACATTTTAACCTGATTAAAAACTGAACTGATGAGTCGGGGTATTTCATGACCTGCACATTAGATAAACTTTCTATCTGAGCAAAGTCACCGATCTGGCATGGCTCACAAACAATACAAGTGTAATCCCAAGAACAATTGTCAAGAGCAGAGAGATCTTTCTAGAGTTTCCGGGAACAGATCCCAGACGGTGATTGAAGTATCTAAGTGGGAGGGTCAATCTCTTTCCTCCGAGCCCAGACACAAAACACAGGATTAACAGCCAGTCTGGAGAATGTCTCTGATATCACCAGACACAATAAACTAAACAAACCCAACACCAATTTATAACTTCAATTTCCTCGCCGGTTTTCTTGTCTGCCGCCCCAAGATGACGTTCTTGATGTTTGATTAAGACAATCCTAGTGGTCAGTTAGAATGAGACAATGGTCAGTTAATCCTATCATTGTTCCACTGGCCATCTGCCCAGAGTGACCAGCGTTCAACGGGTTAAACATTATTCATATCCAAATATCATCATTGTCTAACTCCCATCTGATGACCGCTTAGATATTGGATCCATTATCACTATATTTGAGATGGAGTATCTTGTATTATCTCTGATCCATTGTAAACAGCAACAGTGATAGTACAATGATCAACACTCAATAGTCTTGATTCACACATGCTGTTTAGAGACAATTTTCTTTTTTAGATTTTAAGAACTGCTGTCAACTTCAAGTATTAAAGCTTCTCCATGGGTAAATGACTTCTAAATCATTTTTTTAACTGTTGGAGGTATATTTGCTTTGGAAGTATAAATTAAAGAGGAATATCGACAAATAATAACTTGATACAACAGTATTTTTAATACATTTCTATCTGCAGCAGAATACTTTTCGCTCAGAAATGGCGACCCTTCTCCTAAATGATACAGTTGTTTGGAATCTTACCCTGAGCTTTCCATTATTTGACTCAAATAACAGAGTGCCATACCAATTGGAAATGAGCATAACATCCAATGCCATTAGCAACAAGGAAAAGATAAAATTAAAAAAACAAGTGCATGATCTAGTACATGGTGAAATAAGAGGATGTGTGCAGCTGAAAGATATGTTACAACCAATCAGATTTGTGCACTCCTTAGGCCAGGGTGTCACCATGCTTTACTATGTAACTAGTATATATGGGTATGTATATAAGCGTAGTACATTTTTTCTGCAACCTTACTAGTTTTCCTCTTTTTGGACCAAATATCTTCACCAGTTTAAACTCACCTTTTGGAATAAGGATTGATGATTGATTGTTCTGGTGACATGAGCTCCATCGGAATCAACTCCTGTGACAATTGCTCCTGCAACACTTGTCAGCGTGCTAATTTATTGACCCCTGTGACTATAATATTTGTTAAAAACTGACATTCTGAGATTAAAAATAAATACTGTAGATTTAACATTTTATAAATTTTCCCCTTTCGTCCGAACAAATTGCTGTTGGACATTTTTTGCTAAAATTGGGCAGTTTGAACACGATGTATGCATACCTTCATATCTAATATTTTCAAGAAATATGAAAATTTCACATGAGCTAATGTTGTTAGGGAAATTGTCACTGGAGTATTTGTTCAGTGAGCAAATTTTTGTATAACCAATTATTTGTCACTAGAGTAAATGTAGATGAGGCAACTGTTGACTATCAAACAAACAAAGTGTTTTGATTTAGGAAAATAAATGTTCCTTAAACATGTATTAAAAGAAGATTGTATGCCTATGCTTGAAATATAGCTTAGCCTTCTTAACCAGATGGTCTTTTGAATTGAAGCTTATTTGGTTAAAATGCATTATTCCAGTATAAATCCCAGCTTAAGTCTTCACTTTTAGTAATGTTTTTCTATAAAGCAAATTAGTTTGAAATTAGTAAAATCACTAAGTGTCACAATCAATCTTCAGGATCTTCAACAAAGGCTGAATCGTTGGAATAGAATTAATCAATATTTATCTAATTCAAAACTGTGTGGACAACAATGAGTCCTTCGATCTGGTATAAAATGTGACAGTGAATTTAGTGCACCACTGGTAAGGAGCAAGATGACCGGTGTACTGAATGGGTCAGTGGTAAAGAAAAGCTGTTAATTCCCACAGTGCACACTTGAAGCCAATAAGCGCCATTGGCAACAAGACAGGGATACCTTCACTAACACACTCATAGTGCTGAATACCATCAGAGTAAAAGCGCAATTGAATCACCCAGCCCTGGTCAACCATATTACTTAATGAGTTTGGTGACGCACTTTGCCCACAGTCCTATAATCCACTTAATGCTGGAGGAAATCCAGTTAGTTCTCAAAGTAACCCTGCCCTCTGTTCAAAGAGATTTTACAAAATGCTCCAGAAGGAAAAACAAGGTTGACTCATTCACCATGTCCAGTTAAGAAACTACTCAACATAAACAGCGTATAACCAAATGAAAAAGGGATTATTAGGGACTTAGACCTTTCATAAGTGTTTCACTGGATTAGCTTCCCAGAAATATTTGAATACTGCTAATGTGAGAAAATGTCAAACAACCAGTATCATTGAGTGTCGTTTATTTAAAAGATATTGATACACTAAACTAAAATATGATTTAATGATTTCAGGATAAATAACAAAATGCTGTACTGAGTGATTGTTACATTATCTGTATAATAGTCCTGGCTTAAATCAGAAATGTCCAATTCCACCCTGGTCAATTAAAGAGACTGTCAGATGCCACAGACTGTCCAATTTATTTTGTTTTCACACATGGATGTTAATT
Organism: Mopalia muscosa; assembly: GCA_031763545.1. Taxonomy (NCBI): domain Eukaryota; kingdom Metazoa; phylum Mollusca; class Polyplacophora; order Chitonida; family Mopaliidae; genus Mopalia; species Mopalia muscosa. The sequence continues at coordinate 7,575 of JARFOD010157604.1, read as the reverse complement.
GTTGATGAAAACAAGACCAAAGCAACAGAACAAAGGTCATCAATACCTTGTCAACTTTAATTAAACTCTTGGTGAATCTGAAGCGGATAATATTGAAGTAGAATCAGATTTAAAGTGGCTGTAATTTTTTAGACACATTGTGCAAAATGGAGAGAAATTATAGAATTCTGACTTAGTCTGAGAGGGTGATGGAGTAAAACAGGGTTGATCACCATGGTTACGAGACAGCAGATGGTGGCAGCCATGACAGGTCCCTCTCGAGAACTCAAGTCGTCACAAGGGAACATCAATCCAAAACAATAGCAAAGAAATTTTATGCATGTCTGAATTAACACGTGATGAAAATTCATGTCAGGGAAGGTGAACTTTTCATTGTGTCTCTCCAACGAAGGAAAGCCAAGCACTTTCTGCACACTGAGACAGTATGAGTGATGCAAAGTGGGAAGTACTCCTTCCCCTGTCTCTAGGGGCAGAACATTTCTGACAGCTCGTTAGCCTGGCACAATGTCAATTTATTCGTTTTCAATGCACCACTAAAGATGATAAAGAGAAGAGAGAAGGGTTGTAGAGACCAAAGTCAACTAACTTTACACTATTTCTCATATTACCCAAACTGCGTAAACCAAGTGCAGTAACTTTGTCAGCTTTCGTTTCTGATACTATCAGATGACAGATGCAAATGAGATTTTAAATCAGATCTGCTCAGCTGAAAATCCAATTCAGACAAGCAGAAAAAATTATCAGACAAAATTTTTGTAAAGAAGGCATAAATCAAAGACAATGTGGATTGGCTTAAGAGATTAGAAAATGGCCCACTTTACAATGGGAATGTTTGCCCAAGAGACTACCATAGATAATCTGGAAAGGACATTAGGATAGAAATCACAATAGGAGATTGAATGTAAGGGATAAGAGGAAGAATAGCAGATATCAGTTAATAAACTCTTCACACAAAGAAAGAGGCGCTATCTCCTGAAGGCCCATAGAAATGACTCAGCAGAAAGAAATCATCCTTGCCTTATCCCAGCAGTATCTTTAGACTAGTTCAACATTTCCATACAAGATTCGAGAATTCAGATCAAAAGATATTTAAATTTATCAAAACAACTGTATAAAATGTCATAAATTTATGAATTAAATAATTATTTTACGGTGGTATTTATAAAAGGGCCTGTTTTGTTTTCTAAATTTGTAGTCTTGTTTTAAAGTGTATAATATTCAATCCGGCTCAAATGAGTTTTGCATTGTGACATTTTGCATGATCCATTTATTGGTTATCAAAAGGTATAACCAATGGATCATCTCTGTGTGGATTCAAGCTTTGTGGACTCTTTTAGTTTGTATGAAGGCCTAATTTTGAATCCATCTTGTACAAATCTTTCTGTGTAAAGTTTTGGGGATACTTTTGTGGCTGTGTCTGTTTTGTAATGTTGTGATTAACTTGTGTCAGCTCCCCAATGTCACAAGCAGCTGTGTTTCTCTCACCCCAACAGATTTGGATTGCCCACCCACCCGGCCACATGGCGTATGCTTTATACCCTGCAGGGGTTTTTGTGCCCGAGTCAGCTTAAAAAAGGATGGGTGGTTGACAGCCATCATCCGCATTTCAAATCCAACCAGCAGTATTGTAAGGTGCATCCAAAGACTTGCCAAGACAATCTGCCTTGTGAAATTGGCAGATTATTCCATGCTACAAGAAACATTAACGCTTACATCATATTAGAGTATTCAATATTGGTCAACAAATTTAATTCCTTGACATCGGGCAAATCTCAATTTTGTCTTCAGATTTTGTTAATAGTCCTATTAATTTAGTCATTTTCACCCAAAAAGTTGAATATCAGCATCTTAGAAAATATTGTTGAACTTAATATTTACTTTTACATTAAAAAAACATGAACAACCTACACATGTAGTCACCACAATATAAATCTAGATACTTTTGTTATTAGCTGTAAATAAATAAAGCAGATAGGCTTTAATGAAACTAAAATAAAAATTAATAACGCACTACATATATAAAGGTTAGTAAACATTGCAGATAATAAGCACCCCGTGATAAAAAAAAGTGCATTTTTTAAATATTTTTTATTGCTTGTGTACTTTTTAAAATATAATATGCATTCCTTTTCTCTTGTAGTCAATCACAGAATTAAAGGTGTAAAATAGAAAAATGCAATCATTCAAAACGCACGAGTTTTGATAATTGGGTCATTAGCCTTTTGATGAAACGGAAAACAATGGAATGATTGGAGAAAAGCCAGAGATATTAAACCTTCGAGGTTACATCCTTTCTCCGTAACAAACCGGGGGATGAGGCAAGTCTTTCTCTACATGCTTCATTTCAAGGCTCATTAATATTTTAATCAATGGACTGCAGTGAGAGACAAACGATCGGCAGATAAAAACCCAGCCACATGTGAAGGCTAAATCTTAAATAATAGCTAATTTAAAACCATTGCTGTAATTAAAATGTTAACAAGTTTATGGAGACTGCGAATGGCAGATTGCCCATTAATTATTCGGAAATGAAAAAATATCACATTTTAAGACTAGCCAATCAAAATGATTCAATTTAAACCCGACCACATTTATCAGAGGTATTTTAACTGTTATTTGATACAGCAGCAACAATTAATCATTATTGAATAATATTGTAAAATTTTGCAGTTTTTAGTAAATTTCCTACCATATATCCAGTTGATAAACTCAAAATATGAAACCACTTTACAACAATCTTTGAAATCAAGTCGAAGTCTGTCTTTTCAGATTAACATATAATGAAGCTTGAAAGGCAGTTTTCAGTTTTTTGGACAACTATTCCTTTCATTGTTTGTTAGTTTATTTGATTAGTGTTTTAAACCATACTTAATGTTATTTCACTCACATGATGGCTTGCCAGCCCAATGGGTGAAGGAAACCACCCCTGGCAATACAAAGACATCACAAACATATCGGCTTCCTGTTTCTCTTAAGCTCTGAAAGTACCAGGGCAACAGGAAGCTCCCTCCAATCCCCTGCTCTATGCCTTTAATACATATGAACATATTTGGCTTGGGTTTGATGTGTGTTGGTGATATTTTGTTCATACTGATATCACCTGCATTGCATAAGAATAGTTTCTGCATTCAACAAACAGCTGTGTTTTAAAGGCCTTTATGTGAGGTTTTGATGACATCATACAGAATGATTCTAATTGTTGACTTAAACAGTTCCAGACATTTCAGTGCCTTTTTAGTTTACTTGATTGATTGCTCCAAAAGCCTGTTATTTATGTTTGACTGTTTTACATGATTGGATTTCCTGTGTACAAATGTGGTTGTAAGAATGTTGGCTCCAAGAAAGCGTTTCGGGGGTTTTGTCATTTTATTGTCAAATCTTATGAAAACACCCAGAATTTCATATCTTGTGCCATTCGATTGTTGCGTTTACCTATCTAATCAATTGCCCCCCTTTGTAACTTTCTATGGTTGATATTCGTTTTCTAAATGTATGTTTTTATTTACTGATACTCAAACACTATATATGTAACAGGAAAGCCCCAATTACATTACTAGTCTGAATTCCACATAGTGGAGCAAACGCAGGACTCCAATTAAAGATACACAGGATAAATGGTGATTCAATATTTCAGTTGATTTAAAAACCATAGTCAGTGGCAATGGTCACTTTGTGAACTTCATCGGTGTTAGTTTGTTTGATTGGGATTTTACCCAATCAAAGAGACGAATTGTCCACTTCACACTGCGCCTATATTACAGGGAAAAACTCGTAAAAAAAAAAAAAAAACCCTGCGATTGCTGGAGCCACAGCATGTGACTAGCTCATATGATATACCTGATGGCCGACTTGCGGACTCGATCCGGTGAAGGGTACATTGAAGCAGGTTCAGTTTAGTAGGCACACACGCTACCACTAATCCACGGCCTTGGGCCCGCTTCGTCAGTGAGAATAATGCCAAAATGTATGTAATTGAATAAATGAAGAGAGAAAAATTTGCTTGCCTGGTTTTAACAGTTACGGGTGTTGTTTTTTTCCTGAATGAATGTCCTTGTGTTTGAAGAATGAGTACTGTTTATAGTTAATTGAAGCTGAATCTGCAGACAATTTATTGTGGTACATGATGTGGTCCCATGTTAACTACCATAAAGTACATCATTAACGATACAAAATGTTAGCCATTGCATGAAAGTGTGCCCTGTTTATAGCTTCCTCTGAAATAAACATAAGAAAATGCTTTTTATGATTTGTTATGTCATTTGGTAGGTCCAAGTTTAACCATTTGACTTCAATAACAAAAGAAAAAAAACAGAAAATTATTTTTTAGACTAAGTTATATATGCTATTATATTTTCACCTGTACTGACTGTGACAGTCCAGCAAGCTGGTTTCATTGAACAAGACAAACCTTGACCACTTTAGACGAAAAAGGGCAAAAAATCAAGTCAGTTGCTAAGATCAACTTGAATAATGAAGAAACCAGAACCAAGAGCCTTTTTTCAACTAGGCTATAACAATGAGATTATGTTTAAGCTTACATCCACTACAGTTCTGAAAGCCCATTTCGCTATACAACCACTACACCTGTTTTCAATTGAATTGAAAACATAGATATCAGTTTGATATTTGTTTGGGGTTTGTTTTTGTTTCCATACACACAGATATGAGCTGTGTCTTTCTGTTCAGTGTTGGCTGCCGAAGTCAGGCAAGAAGATTTTATTTTAGGAAAAATAAATGACGATAAAACAATATTCTATTTCATTATAAGAAAGTAAAAATAAGCAACTCTGGCCTTTCTCCTCTTTGTTGATCCTTTTTTATACCAACCTTGTGAAATTTCATCAAAAAAACAAAGCTTTTATTCCAGATTTAGTGTCAGTTAGGACCTCTGCAATGATGTTTTTTCCCCTTTCTTGATATATCCGTCTTTTTTCTCTAACACTTTATATATAGCTTAACTAAATCCAAAAGAGTTAATATTGGGGGGCTCCTTATTTTAGTAAAATTGCTTCGCTTATCGCTCCAGGTGAATTGAGTAAACATAAATATTTTTTTTCTTTCTGTTTAGACCCATGATGCAATTTCCAAACTCTGACAACCCTGTTAGATAATTGTTATGTCTGTGACCTTTGGAAGTTCTGTAGGATGAAAGGTCACTAGACCATCATTATTGTACAGTGAACTTCAGAAATATTTATTTTGCAGACCCTGGAAACAAATTATTACCAACAATGGCTAATTCAGGAATAGCTACCTTAGATATCAATACTCCATCACAGCATAAAATGTAGCAAAAAACTTAATTTGTTATCGACTGGAGCAAATAAACATACTACCAAATTCAGGAAATTATTCACTATTTAAACGCTAAACTGATCTGAATCATTTGTAATGCTTCTAGTTTGTTTTTCATACACAAAACCATACAAATGCAGTTGTCTTTTTATTGTGATCATTCCTAAAAAGCATTACAGTAGATTAGGCTTATCATAAAAAAAATGTCAAATATTTTCTGAACCGTCCCTCCTACTATGAACAATATCTATCAATCTACAGAAAAACCTTTTGCTTCGTTCAGAACTGAAAGAGTTCATAATAAAATAAAAAACAATATTCATGTACTAGGCAGTTATTATTCATACAGAAGACCCCATTGTTGTGTGATCTCAGACTTAAAAACATCCCCAATCAACCAAACAAACAAATCAAAACATCACCCGAATCAACAGAAATAAGGCTACAGTATTGCTTATATTGTAGATTAATTATGTCAATTAGAGTTAAGTAGTCTACAATATGTTAATGATATATAGCTTTATTAGCCTAACTATCAGTTAATTATGTTATGTAATTATGAAGCCAAAGAGATAATACAGGCTGGTGTAGTACAATCTCAATGGTCCACTGCTCTATAACCAGCATAACTGTAACAGTCATTACACTTGATTAACTCCAAACAAATGATCTAGGGCTTGATCCACAAAACAAAATATTTAAATTTAATTGTAAATATGTCTGTAATCCTGTTTTATAAAATGTAATTGCTTAATACTTATAATTAAAAAAATAAAGATAAAATTTGAATAATTTATGCGGCATCATAAAATGTCAAATACAGTAATTATCAAATATCAAATGAAACTGGTTAGCATCTGTCCTTTGAAGTTTTTTATGAGCGTGTTTTATTTACAGTTTAATCAGTGCATTGTGTAGTTTATCAATGTATAGCACAACTTATTTTTAAAATTGTTAAAAACAAAGCTGCATGAGATCATTTGCTGTTAATCCCATGAATTTCCCAGAACTACAAAACCCTGAATGCCACAAACAAATTCTTACTACCGCCTGACTATGCTTGGCCCCCATTTCCAAATCTTCTTTATTACCACATTAACACTTCTGGCAATACTATAACTTTCTTGATACCAGTGAGCCAATGTCCAAATCTCAGAAGAACCTTGACATTATCGAGCAAGAGGGGTAAATGCTCTCCGTTAAGTTGATTTGATATAAACAGGAAGACACTCAGTATGGAGCATGGTAGGGGATCTTTGCTAGTGAAGTGTTTTATTTCCAGTTCTACGTAACAACCCTTAAATTGGAGACCAAGAGCATCAAAACTGATTATACAACCATGATATTCTCATGCTGCTTGAGATTTGTTTGATTGGGGTTTAACGTCGTACTCAAGGGTATTTCACTTATATGACGACGTGCCAGCCCAATGGGCGAAGGAAACCACCCTGGACACCACTGGCAACAAACAAAGACAGGATGGGACAAATACAGGGCAACAACAACAGGACACCACAAGGAGGTCGGCTTCCTGTTCCCCTTTAGCTCTGAGAGCACCAGGACAACATGAAGCTCCCTCCAACAGCCCAATGCTGCTTGAAATGAAACCATTAGCTTACAAACGATTTGGGGTAAAACAAACTTAGCTTCTTACATGTATCTTTTACTCACCGTTTGAAAACAAATTGTCTTGGAGTATAAACAGTATAACTGATCACTTTACAGAAACTTTTACTGATTTACTGAAGAACTGCACCCAAATGACTCAATACTGAATAGTCCATGATTTCATAAAGAATAAAATTTTGGAATTGCAAAAAATGATTTGATGACTTTCAAGTTACATAAAAAAAATCGAAAACAGATATCATACATGTATATATATCTACATCCCTGTACCAGTGTGATTGCTTTTAGAAATATATAAAGACAGAGGATCTGTTTGTTTGATGTTTAACGTCATACTCAAGGGTATTTCACTTATATGACAATGGACACAAATACAGAACAACACAAACAAATCTGCTTCTCGTTACTCTTTAGCTCTGTGAACACCTGGGGCCGGCTGCTCAAAATCAAGATTAGTCACTAATAGTAGATTAAACCACTTATCTAGGATTAGAGATAGGCTTCTAACATGGAGTGACGTCAACTAATCTAGGATTAAAATTTATAGTACTTTGAACAACTGTCCCCAGGGCAACAGAAAGCAACCTCTTTTCTCTTTTCTCGCCTCTTACGATCGACCGAGGATGCCGAAGGAGTATTCTGCCGGGCCGT
>JARFOD010157593.1:0-12162 GCA_031763545.1 Mopalia muscosa | reverse complement strand
TTTAACGTCGTACTCAAGGGTATTTCACTTATATGACGACGGACAGAAATACAGGACATCAAATCTGCTCCAAATATTTGCATTTATTAAATTGTTACCATGTGTAAATGTTGCAATTTTGAAAAAGGTCTCTATTGAGCCTATGTGAACCTTTCTTAAAAAAAATATGGATGCACTTTGAGTTATATGTATTAACAAACACATGTACGTCTCTTTGTATTTAGTGAATTATTAACAACAAACACAAAGTAGGTTCTTCACAAACTTTACTATTTGTGTAAAACAGTTAGCTGCATAGCGTGGTAAAGACTTTGTCCCCTGATGCCTGGGTTATAGCAAGAGACAGGTGTATAGAAAAATAAATTTAAATAAAATGAATATGAATTATTACATTGAATAAATAAATTGAGATATAAGTTAAACAATGACACTTACAAAGTCATTTACATAGGTAAATGTATTTGCAAACAACATTACAGACATATCTCTATTGTTCAGGAAATTAATTTTCAAGAAGTTAAATAATTGATTGAGTCTTGATTGATATGTTGTTTATCTGTAAGGCATTCCTATTGCAAATTGCCACATGTGGTTTGCCTATTCCCTTTATTTGGTGAAGCACAGTCAACAGGCGGATCCTTTTAACCGCACACACACTACTTTTCACAAGCCAATAAGTATTCCAATTGTATTTGTCTGGATTGTTTCTTTGTTTCATTGAGATTTTACACAATTTGTAAGTTTCTTTCACTCATATGAAGGCTTGTCAGTCCAATGGGTAAAGGAAATCACCAACCATCACTGACAACAAATAAACACAAGTCAGGACAATAACAGGATGCAAAACAAAAACTTCACAAACAGATCATCTTTCAATTGTCCCTAGCTCCGAGAGCACCAAAGGCAACAGGAAGCTCCCCGCCACCCACCAGTTTTTGTCATGAAATTCATGCTATTCAATAGCCTACTTACTTGATGTTTTTGCCACAATACCATCTATCTGATAATCACTTTCTCCCAGATCATTAAAAGCTAACACAGTAAGCTCATAGTGTGTTCCCAGTTTTAAGCCTGCAAGTAAACATATAAAAGTTCAAAACATAGATAAATAAGCAAGAACTATTCAATCTTCATTTAAAAACACCATAAGATAAAAATATCTCCAGATCAGTAAAGGACTACAAAGCTATATGGATTTTCCACAACGTATTTATATAGGCTTTTGTCAGTAGGAAAATATAATATGAAACTGACTGCAAATGATTATTTAATATTGACCAAATAAGAATCACATCTTTTTGGGCCATGTCCAAATTTTTTTAAAAATTTTTTTTATAAGGCAATTTATGGAAACTGACCTGTAATGGTATGTATGGTGGTATTACTGGGGGTAACATCTACATAGGTGTATCCATCAGTCCCTGTGGGTTTGTAGCGAACTCTGAATGTCTGGGGCAATCCTCCATCAAAACCCCGTGTCCATGACAGTGTCACAGAATTATGAGTGGCATTTACGAACTTCACATTATATGGTGGGTCAGGTCTACCTAGTTTTTTAAGAAAATGTTAAATACATGAACGCAAATTTAAGTCATATGAAGGGATTCAGTAAAAATACATGACACTTCATTGGAATATCGGCACAAAAAAGACACCCAGCAGGATGTTTACAGTTAAATACATGATAAATCATCAGTGTAAGTTAGAGTCTTGAACCACCAAGTCATCAATTATTAAGACTAGTGGTAATAAATATAATAAACAATTTCTTTTTGTTGTGTTTTTGTTGTTGTTTTTAAATGGAACAACAATGTCATGACTTGAAACATCTGTCTGCTCACATTTTTTTTAATGAAAATTTCACTATATAAATATTTGAAAATATCATACTTGTGCCATCCAAGATAATATCAAAACTATCTTCTCCTTCCTCATTCGTGGCCTTACAGGAATATGTCCCATAATCCTCAGCGACAACATTATACACCAGTAGAACATTATCATAATCTGGGCTGTATTCGTGACGAACCTTGGACTCCACACCATATTTTTCACTTGTGGTATTCAAAACAACCTCATCCTGTGACGAATGGAATAAATAGTCAATAAATAAATAACTTATACCTCCATATTTAAGTAAGGCAGTGATGCAGCATATCTTACGATACTTTTCTGAAAGTTTCACTAAGCCTAATACTAGTTTCTGCTTTCAACAGTATTTTTTTTTTAAATTAAAGTAAGGTTTGATAAACAGATGATGCCAATACAAACACCACTTCAATATTGACTATGAAGACTCTGGATATACATCCAATCAACATTAAGTCCTTTTTGGTAGTTACCAATAAACCTGGATGTTCTGAAGCCGACGGATTTACCTTAGTCCATGTGAATGTAATTTCAGGGGCCCCTTGTGTCTTACAGAGTAGTCTCCCTGTAGATCCCTGGTCACTGGCTGACTTCCCATACTCCCGAGACTTGTCTATTGCAGGGGCAACTAAACAATACAAACACAATAACCATAGATCAGTGGGTGATTACTTAGTTAACTATGACAGTCCAGAGCCCTGTTGTGAACAAAGGACCATCAACTCAGTGGGATGTCATTTTACTGTGGAAGGAATCAAATAATGCTTCAAACAACTCTTCTTCGATCAGATGTTTGATATGTTTTATCAGTACAAAAAAATCTAATAGGTGTCTGTAGTGAGTTGCTGAAGGGTAATTGAGGAAACAATGAGCTATATAAAAGGTGTTTTTCCATGAAATAAAATATAACGAATCAACTGTCAAACGCTCAAATAGAAACGAATATGTCATTGTTAGGATTCATTTTCAAAGGATTTGAAAGACAGAATTATCCAGTGTTTAAAAGCAGTTATTAGGAACAGAAAGTAGATGTTGACTGAACCAAAGAAAGTACTATACTGCTTACATTTGACAACAAGCCAAGCGGTTTCAGTGACTGCCTCTCCTATTCCATTAAACACTGTACACGTAAAAGGTCCTGTATCAGTTCTTTCAACATCATAAACAGTTAAAATAGAGCGGCCATCTTTATACTCCTGTTTTGTTTTTGAGGCAAAAGGTTCGTAGTTATCTCTGGTCCATGTGACCGTGCTCTCCACTAATGGGTTCGCTTCTGCAACACACTCAAAGAAAGCCACTTCCCCTTCATCACTAAATACTGGAGAGGAAACACTTGATATTGTGGCAGGATCTATAACAAAAATCAAAGAATTGAGGATATTTGTCATTCTACATACTGTATATCATTTAACTTAGTAAACCATACACTGATGTAAAAATGTATTCAGTAATATATCAAAAGTAACTATATAATTGTCATTAGCTTTTATTAGAAAAATATCTTCTCATGTTTTGATCACATATGAATCAAGCTTTTCAAAAATAAATTTCTATTAAGATATTCATCACTGATCAACTTAAATATGTATTGTTAGGAGAACATATTTCCTTTATAAAAAAGGGTCAAAACTTATTGATCAAAATGGATTTGATTTTTTTTTTTATTTAAACAGATGTCCATATTTGTGTACATACACTGCACATCCAGTGTGATATTAAGTATAGTTGAACCCTCTGTATTCTCAGCCTCAATCGCATAGAGACCAGCGTCTGTCCTCTCTATATCTGTTATGGTGAGAACTCCGTCTGTGACCACTAAGTTAGATAATTCCACTCTAACACCATCTTGTTGAAGATAATAAGTCACTTCAACAGGGTTTGCCTTCGCTGTGTAGTTCACTACTTTACTCTCACCATCTTCTATGTTAATGACTGCTGGTGACAACTCTAAATCAAACTCTGGTTTGACTGAAACAATAACAGAAGTGTAGGATTAGTGTGAGCATTACATATTGGAAACTGTGTTAAGATAAACATACACACTGACCATGGGCCAGAAATGAAGGAGAAACTGTATGCAATCCATACATAAAACCAATTACATGTTGAGATATAATCGGTATGAAGTGATGCTACTGAAACTATAACTAAGTTGATGTGTGAAAAAAAACAGTAATTTTATTGCAATATAATATAGCTGGTTCTAAACTCAGGAGAAACAAGGCAATTTTGAAATTTCACAAAAATGACAATCAATAATTTAAATCTGTAAATAGATATATATGCTAGCAAGAGACTCGAGTCTGAATTGTGGTGGAGGCAAGAACAATGTTCTTTCTTTACATGAAAAATATGTATTATTAAGTCAGATACAGGTTCATGCAATCTGACTCAAATGTAGAGGTCTAATACTTTGGTGTAAAGTTCCCGTAATATTACAAAAGCACAATGTAAATAACTACAAAATGAAGAACATTTTGACGACATACATCTATAGTGCAGGTACATGTAGTTGTTAAACCTTGAATTTTAGCATGAATATAAAGTGAAATGGCAATATCCATCTGACATATAATGTCTTTACGAGAATAATAACTAAAATCATTCAACTTACAAAGAATATCTAATGTGACTGCATCATTCACAGATTGATCCAAAACTACATTAGTTGCCCGGCATCCATATACTTCCTCATGATGGCTTGTAGTTGGTGTGATTTCTAAACTGTTTGTTGTAATTTTTCCTCCCCATTTTGAATCTGTTGTTCCTCCATCGATTCCTTCAAGAGGGCGGCCATTTTTGATCCAAGTGATGTCAGCAGCTGGGTTGCTAGGGGCACAGACACAGGTCAAGTTTATCTTCTCATTGACCTTAGGATTCACAGGGTCAATGGTGATAATAACATTCTCTGGTGGATCTGTTAAGAAGAAAACAACAATATATTGGAAGTTACAAGCAGATCATGGAAATGAGTTCTGAATCTTCATGTAGTTGATAGAGAGAACAATGGGACATATTAATAGATTTAATTGACCGTTATTTACCCTGATATGGTTATCAATATGCTATCATCATGATAGACATTACAAACACTTGATCCTATTATACCCCAATCCGAGTTAACTGGCAACTAATGCCTTCATCAAACAGTTACTGGAAAAATCGGAAATGGCAGAAAGAAAATAAAAAGAAAAAAAAAAGTCTGTACAGCTAAATATTCAGACCTGCAAAATAACTTGTGTTTATCAAATATTGCATGCTAACTTTCCTCAGTATCCAACTGTTACAGGATATATCTTAAAATACAGAGAGAAATTAAAAAAATAAATAAAGAAATAAGATTGTATTACAACTTACAGTAGACTTTAAGAGTGATTGTGGTTTCAAGGGGTGTCTCTGTGGCTTCATTCGAAGCCTGGCACTTGTATATGGCTCCATTGTCATCAGGCTTCAGAACAATGGCCACTTTAGAAGTAACAATGTTACCAACTTTGTTTGTCTCAGAATCCAATATTGTGTCATCTGAAACAAAATATACATTAAATTTATTATTCAGATTAATCCTTGTCACAAGGATTTTAAATAATTATAATGTATAAACTTTCACATGTTCTACATAAACTAACATGGATATCGTCCTGAATAAACTCTAATCTTGGTCATTTTTATTGACCTACAAACATAAGGTATAGAACAGATTTGACAAACACGGCGCATAGAGAGATCAAATTATGTGCCAAATAAACCCATAGTATTATAACAAAACAGACAATAATACAAGATTAAGATTATTGTGAGATATCTGAAGGACAAAAGAAAGTTGTGCTGATGCAAGTAGGTCCTTTTATAATTTTTGTATTCTTCTCATAGGCTGTACTAGGTCCTTGTGAGGTTTTTCATTCTAGAAATATATTTTTTAAATGCTGTGAGTTTCTGGTTGCTAAGATGTTCTCAGCAGTACATAAAATATACATGTAACAGCAGCTAGAAAAAGGATGAACATTGAAAAAAAAAAAAATATATGCTGAATTGGAGAAAGATAAACTCAGGACAGACAGACACTGATCACTTTCTCTCAGTAAGGATATACCTATTATTCTGACATATCTAAAATAAGAAGACTGACAAAATAAATACTATTCAGATACTAGTAATTAAACTCACCTTTATACCAATTAACAGTTGCAGGTGGATTTCCTCCTACAGCGGTACAGCTCATTCTCTTCAATTCTCCCGCTGTGGCGGCAGATGCACCTGTATAGTCAGGTATTACAGGGGCATCGGGTGGATCTGAAAACATACAGTTAACATCATTACTCTCAGATTTAATTAGTTTTGGAAATCATGTATCAATTCCGCACTGATTTTATGAATATAATTTTTTTTCCACACTAATTATATGTAGTTTACAAATAAATTAGCGTCACTTATATTACTCAAAATACACCTTGTGCTGATGCTTCGATTCAAACTATTTAACAATCAAAAAGATTTCTACGGATAATTATTTACACTATCAACTTACACAGAACACTGAGTGTAACAGCATCAGTAACAGTCTGCCCTAAGACACTGTTAGTAGCTTGACAGGAATATATCACATTGTTTTCCTGGTCTGTTAACTTAACAGTGACCTTTGACGTTGTGATGTAACCTCCATCAGGGGATGGTTTCACAGTTGTTGCTGACTTTGGTAACTGGAGTTGTCTCCCCTTGGCAAACCAAGTCACCACTGCAGCTGGGTTGCTGTTGGTTGTGTTACACTTCAGCTTGACTTCCTCTCCAGCCTTTGCCAGTTTCTGGCCTGTTATCATGGCTTTGGTTGGCGCAACTGAAAAAATATCATTAGCATCTGATAAGAAAAAGCCTGTTTAAAAAATAGCAATACTTTAATAGAGGCCTTAATTACAGTTGTATATTTTATAACAAAAGCCAATTCAAAATCCTGCTTTACTTAACTTCACACAATTAATCTTAACCTTATAAATCCACTGGAAAGATCAATTTTAGGTAGATAAATAGTAGCAGTGTGATTAAATGAAACATATATTTATTGATAATTTGAATAGTTCAACACAATTAATTCAAACTATGTGATTAGCAACAAAAAAATATTTTTTTTGTTGAACATAGCATAAATACTTCACATTTTATGCTTGTGCTAATCTGGAAATATCTGTTGGTGTACACCACCTTGATATAAGTGAAATATTCTTGAGCATGACTTCAATCAACCACCTGTTAACACTTCATAATTTCATATGTTTATTGAAGTTTGTCCATACTTACAGTGTACAGTGAGCTTGAATGATGCAGTCAAATGTCTCGGTGTGACCACATTAGAAGCTTGGCATCTGTAAACTGCATCATTATCGGAGGCCTGGACAGTGAACGCCAGCTCATTGACAGCTCGATTACTGCCACTAGTATAGGAAAAGTCCACTTCCTCATCGTTTTTGAACCAGACAACTTGAGCCAATGGATTACCCCCCTTGGAAATGCAGACCAGCTTGAGAGTGTCACCAGCTCGTATTTCTTTTCCATTGGTATAACCGGAAATTTCAGGTGCCCCAGGAGGGTCTGGAAATAAAACAAGATTATTTATGAAATTTCAAGTGAATCAAGTGAAAATATGGGACTTAAGCTGTAAGTGAGTGTTCCGTCCCCAAGGGAAACAAAAACAACAAACAACCGCTTGTACAAATCAACCTGGTACTAAAAAATGGATTTTTAAAACCGCATGTCAGTTGAAAAATGCCTTCCGTATGTCTTACTCAAAGAGCTATTTTGATGTGTACCAAGCTTGTGTTTGCTACAGATGCCTTCTGAAGCACCCATAAGCAAACGGACGAACTAGTGACCGATCATGTTTTAGAAAAATGATGTCAGTCCCGCCTGTTAAATTAATTAATCAACAGGCTATGCTTACTCAAATTATGCAAGTGCAATACAGATGTTTGCCTTTGAAAATATGTAATAAAAATAATAAGTTTAGGTGGAAAAAACAGTTACAGCTGTATTTCCCTTTACTACTCACTCTAACCATAAACTAACCCATAACATAACCATAACCCCAAACTTTAATAACACCAAAATTGATGCCATATGTTACAAAATACTTGCACTAATCTATAGACCATTTATCTGTGGTTCCAGAAGTCCATTAGCCACAAAGGATTTCTGGTAGTACACATGCAAACTGATTTAGTAGTGTCCATATCATCTATATTGTTCATTAAACAAAAGATTTTTAGATTTGAAAAAAATATACATGTATAGTAACTATAAAAAGTATTAAATAAATAAATATGAACTCCTTTACATGTTTAGTTATAAAATCATTATATTTCTACCCATTTAATATTTAGATCTTTTTCTCTCTTTCCTTCAAAGTTGTCTCCCCTGCATTACATATCCCATTCTAAATTTCTACAATTATCTGTACAGTAATGGTATATCAAGAATACAGTATTTAATCTTCTAAAATTGTCCCCCACAAAATTTGGTTTCTCCAAATGTTGATTTATACACTGATTTCACTCCATTCCATATATATTTTTATTTATATAGAAAAAGAATCTTGTCCTTGCCTTCATTGAGATTACAACAATTTGGTCTCTGGCTAGCAGTGCAGCCCTCTAACTAACTGCGTTACAAATGCTCACCACAGAAAGACTGCCAATTTTCATCTTAGTAAATCTTTCTCTATGGGTACATACATGTATTATCTCAGTCTAAATCCCAACTCCTATCTGTATAGTATGGTCACTTAAAGAGAGAATCATCATATAGAAAGCATAAAGACAAGAGACTAAAATATACTATGCCATCTGTAAATTATCAGCTAAGAATATTTAGTAACTGAAACACACGGAGGGGGTGGCAACATTTTTGGTGGTTATTTTTGACAGACCTGGTTGAACACGTAGAGTATAGTTGCGGTGTAGGTGAGGGATAAAATGAGCTGCTAGTAAGACAGTATAGTATAATCATGTCTCACTTGTGACTTATATTAAAGGAGGCAAAGCATGTTCAATATGGATGGACATGTACAGAACATTATGTAGAGATCAACTGGCAATCCAGTCATGTGTGCAAACCTTTTTGGAAATCCACTGGGAGTATGTGGTTCTAAGCTGTTCAATTTCAAGTTCTTAATGTATTTCAAATGTATACATCTATTAAATTTGATAGCCGACCAAAATGTTGTTTAGTTATAAGCAAGTTTATGAAAGCTTTTTTCTTATTTATTAATTCATATCTTCTAAATGGCATATACATTTATTAAATTTGATAGCCGACCAAAATGTTGTTTAGTTATAAGCAAATTATGAAAACTTTTTTCTTATTTATTAATTCATATCTTTTAAATGGCACTTTGTCAAGTCCAGATTGGCATAACCTCTTAACCTGACAAACTGTACTCTCAAAAACATGTGAATTTTGGCGGCATGACAAATAACACATCCACAGGTAGATTCCGTAAGTGGGTTTAAAAAAATTCGAATCATGCAGCAGTGACTCCTCATGCTGTCAAAAAAGAGGGTTACTTAAAAAAGAGAGAACTTAGGTCATCACGGCACTTAGCTTTCAACTGGACCTCTGCCAGAATCCAAACCTAGACAAACACAGCCTATGCAACTCTAAATGTACTTTCTGGACCTCAATGTGAATTATATGTATGCAAACTTAGCTACGGTCTCGTCTTTACATAGGTGGCTGAGTATTTTTTCTTTGTCTTTTTGTTATGTTTCTAGGTGTTAAAAATTCTGAACAGAATCAGAACCTTTATGGATTCTAATAACCGATTGAATTGAAGTTGAAAATTCATAATAGTGGCAGGGATGACTTTTGTATGTAAAGTAGAGTATCTTGTTTGTTCAGATATATTTTGATAACAGTCTTCCCATGTTTATATGTGTGACAATCGATGCACGCTTTTTGTTTGGGTTTGGGGGAGGGGAGGGGGATTCTGTCCTTGAGATGAAGGAAATCACCCTCAGCTTCAGTGAAAATAAAGACAACGTGACAATCATACGAAAAAACAAGGACACCAAAATACATTGTCTTCCTGTTAACCTGAGCTCAGAGAAGACAGGATTAAACATTTAGGAGCTAATCTACCAAATACACTAAAATACCAATAGCAATCAAATAGTTCCACTGCTTGCCCTTCTAAACCGACGACAATCAATTTAGACTTAGGAAACAACCCATTGACATACATTTTGCTGTCATTTCATGAAGTGAACTTGAGATTTTGTAATGTTGAACATCCAAGAAAAATGACTACATTTGTATATAAGCAATTCCTTGCTACAATATGTCAGATGGTGCCAAGGAGTTTCTCTATCACATCATCCAAACAGGACAGGCCGAGAAATTGCTTTTTGATTACGACTGATGTTTGACTATTTATATGTAGAGAAGTTACATGGCTTACAGTATAAACCATGCCAGTCCTACAAACTCCACTATGTTATACAATTTATATAGGACTCCTTTAAATCGGCTGCAGTAAAGACAGATTTAGAAATGAAGATGGGTGGGTATTCAAGCAAGTCTTCTAATAATCTGGATATACAAACTGAATCACATAGTTATACAGAGCAATAATTACACTGAGAGGATAGACAGCCAATAAACAGGGATTTTAGTTATAGACATGTAGCAATATATTGATATATAAAAGTTAAATGGTAGAATGAATGTGATATCAAAACTCCAGAATTATGGTAAAATAAATACAAAGGTATTTAATTTGAGAGTGTGGGTGATCAGATTGAATCGAGATGGAGGCGGGGCTGATTATAAGCTGATACCTGTATGTGTATTTGTAAATGCGTCGTGTTTAAGGTGGGAAAAAATAAATGTTGGTTGTATTGCTTTAACTCTTTAAAAATGTTTAACTTTTTTAGGCAAACATATACCCTTTATGTAATTTAGACAGATAGGAAACAGCAGTGTTTGAAATCATTGAGTCACAAAGTTTGACCAAAACTATGCACCTCTGCCACAGCTATTATACATTTTATTAACTACAAACAAAGTGTATAGCTAGAAATACCAGAATCCGATAAGAAAAACTAACTTTTTCTTTCAAATAAATTAAAATTCTTTTTTCTTGGCTGACTATTCAAAAAAAAAAAAATCTTCAAGGCTGATTAATTAAACCCAGACATTATATGAGAGCTTTAAGTTGTGGTCAAAATTTCTAAGGGAAATAATTTAGTGTAATTAGTCTCACACAAATTCAACACATGGAGATCATCAGTTGTTGAGATATTTAACCATACTGTATGAAGGTCTCCGGGAGATATGTAAATTGTCTTGATGCTTTGAAACCCATCCAAGTGTGATATCAGGGTGTGTTCTTCAATTTTTGTTTCCTTTTCCCCTCTTTAAACGCTAAAGTAAATGCATAAACCTGCCTTTTTTTGAAGAATTCATATAATTCATGATGATTGTAATAAAAAGTTGAAAATACAGTCAACAGGAGTCTTTTTGAGTTGCTCACTGTGTTAAGATAAGTTAAATTCACTCTACATGTAAATATATCAAAGACTAAGTGATGAATAACTTAAATCGAACCTTGTGTATCAGTTGAGTAAAGTGAAGGGAACTTAGTTTATTTGAAGACAGTCTGTCCTTCCCTTGTATGAACTTGTTATGGCTGGGGTGGCTAGACTTGTTATAAACTAAATCAGAGTAGTGGCACTGGAGGATGTTACCACGTCAAAATTAAATACTGTTTCGACATAACAATATTCAGTTCAGAGCACTTCTTTAAAAATCACATTGCAGACTCTAATAAAAATATTATTTAATTCTGACACAAATTTAACAAACACAAATGCCATTCTGTCAATTTTTTGCTACTGAATGAATTTTTAGGACTGAATGAGTTAGATTTTGTTTTTTACATGTTTCAGTGACTTTCTGTAAATTTGTTGAAACTAAAACCAGTTACTTTATTGTTATCCTAAGTATTATACAACAATGAATTGATTTATCTATGGCAAACATCTACTGTGTATAATCCGAAAAGACTTGTCATTAGTAATTCTATCATTAGTACTTCTAAAGTATGACCCAGGAAACAAAAATGTTTACTAGTCTTACACTTCTTTGTCACCAGACATTCCATACATGTACCTACTCTAAGACTGGCAAACCTCAAAACACTTTAAAAAATATTTTTTACAACCTGTTACATGAAAATGTGCACTAGCCAAAAGAATTTGAATAGACTAAGACTAGCCCATTATCATCTCAAACTATTGTTGACAATGG
>JARFOD010157582.1:0-12163 GCA_031763545.1 Mopalia muscosa | reverse complement strand
GGTAGGCTGATACGCCTAACCACTTACTACGACCGAATGCACTGTTTGACGCAATTTTGTACTGTCATTATATACAAATCCTTTCAATGTAACTAAGATGATAAAAGACTGCCCGTTTTTCGAGGCCTAGAACATGCTTTACTTTTAAACATCCAATCAGCCGTTTCTGTAGTATAATATACAGTAATCAACAAACTCATATGTCGAAGGATTATTTCTTCTCGATCAACCCGAATCTGGTGAAATTTTTCTTCTGGGCCTACTTCATTATTGGCTTTACGTCTTCACTCCGTTAAACAGCTGTTATCAGTCAGCCGGATCTTGGATGACGGACATGCTATGGCGTGGTCTTACCTCAAGTCCGCAATGGCTGACTTACGAAATGGGTGAAATAATTAATGTTTTTATCTCAAACTAAATAACTAACTGTTAATCAAAATATACTAATTAACACGCCGGTATATCCCCGGTGTTTGCTCGTATCTTCTAATGAATGGTTAAACAATAAGCAGCTTTAAGTCTTTCGCGCCTACCCGACCAGGACTCGATCCAGTCACCATTAACTTAAGCCGGGAAGTATAGGCTGTATAGTATATTTTTTAGTAAGTTTTGCGTTCCTCCACCGGAATTCGAACTCGGGACTGTGGCTTGCATGTGGTATATTATTATATTAGAGAAAGAAAGTTTATAGGGAAATAAATTTTGCGTGCCTCCGCCGGAACTCGAACTCGGGACTTTGGCTTGCATATGGTATATTTTTATATTAGAGAAAGAAAGTTTACAGATAATTAAAGTTTTGCGAGCTTCCACCGGAATTCGAATACGAGTCCGTCTCTGCAGGCTTGCGTAGTATAATTTTTATTGCGGAGAGAGAAAGTTTTGCGTTCGTCCACCGAGATTCGAACTCGGGATTTTGGATGATAGTATATTTTTATTATTAAGAACGGAAGTTTTGTTTGCCTGCACAATGGCTGAGAGATGGGCTAAAAAAAAACATCATGGCGTCCATATTTTTAAGCCACTCAGGGAGTATGCTTTTGAGCTCACATATGGTCGGGACGATTCATCTTTCATGACGGAACTTACTGTAAACCATCCTGCTGGGAGACTGTAACTCCCTTTGGGGCTCAAAAGCGTGGGGTGTTCATAATTTCTTTCTTTTTTCTTGTGGGTAAACTGTTTCTCTTTATTTGGTCTTTCTGGTCTCAATAGTTTTTCTACGTAATGCTGATCTATTTGTCATTTATCGATCTAAATATTTTATTTCACACCCAGAAATATATCGATTTAACATTTATGTATACAGAAAGAACGACAGTAAACGATGGTTGTGGCATGAAGTTCTGGAGCCTCCGTTTAGTCAATCAGCCGTGGCATGTCTTGAAGACGAGCGGTGCATTCAGATTCACCATTCCATGTTACAGACTGCGGGAGACATGTGTTAAAACGGTAAGATCTATACCACTCTTCATTTCTACATTATACACACATACACGGAAAACATGTATGTTATTTTTTACTTAGTACAGAGGTAACGTATTTTCCAAACTGTTAAAAAAAATGATGTTTATTAGTAACCGAGAGAATTATCTATATATTTTTTCGCTTGCCTCCACCCGGATTCGAACTCCTATCTCTGGACATCAATCAAGGCCAATCTCTAACCGTTTAGTCTATATAGTTATGTAAATTTGGTTTTTGTTTATTTGTTTATTTGTAAGTTATTCAGGAATCTTGGGAGTTTTTGCCCCCAATAATTTAGTTAATTGAAGGTTAACAATTTTACAAGACCTTGTGACACTCTTCAATAGATTGGACGTGCTCACATTAGCTATATACATTTGCAATTTTTTTCTGCTAAAATAAAAAAGAAAAGGAATTTTCACACATCCGAAATATTTGAATAATCCTTTTGCACTTCTGCACTCGAAATGGGCTATTAACTTCGTTAAAAATACGGAAATACTTTTCCAGTATCTGTTTCCAGCCAGCCATTTTCCTCTGCTCTTCCACCCTGACTGAAGACTTTTTAAGGCATGCTTTCCTAATAAAAGGCTACAGCATTTATTCGATTGGGACATTAAACCTGTATGAAGCCGGTAAGTCTATTATATTGAAGATATGAGTGCTTCTTGAACATCCGAACTATAGGACAATTACATAAATTGGGACATTTAAACTCCGTAGCTAACACCCACACCGTCAATGCGCCGGGCACCTGTTCGACACCCGGCGCAATTCAATGTTATATAGATACGCTCACTGGTCAGTGGATATTTATGCAAATTATTTTTTAAAGAGAGGATTTCAGTATATCTGATGATTAATGAAAGTACTTATCCATCCAAGTACTATCTTCTCCGAGGTAAGGCGGGAAAAGAAGATCGTCGCATTAAGCCTCTCTTCCTTCTCAACCTTCCCGCAATAGATTGAAAAACCTGAGTTTACTCTCTGAAATACTAATTCGTAGGCTGATTTATTCCTAACCCATGCCGAATATCTTGTTAACTACATTTTTACCAATACTTTATACACCATGCATATTAATGGTCATTACCTCCTCTCAAGATGTCCGTAGGTCACCGGGTAGGCCATTTGATTAAAACCAGAAGTGAGCTCCCTGAATGCCTTACGTACAGCCCGCTCGGCCATAAACCTAGTGCCATTTTGAATGTCTACATGTAGTGATATCCGTTAATAGAGCGAAAATTGTGCAGTCGTAGCAAGACAATTTACATCTGCTTTGATGTCATTCAGCTGTACATCAATCGCTTTTTAAAGATACCCGTCACCTAAATCAAACAAACAAACAAACAAACAAACAAACAAACAAATTATAAAGGTACTATCAAGCTTAATCATTTTTAGATGAATAAAATTGTTCAATTTTATGTTGACTTACATAACCCATTTTCAAATTTGTATTTAACTTTGGCTTATTGTAAAAGGAGAGCGCCTTCGTCATTTCTTGGTAAGACAGTAATGGTTGGGTTCATGCCAAATTTCCCAGTCTGCGTTAAAAAGCTAGATGGTACTTGATGGTTACAAAATGGTCCGTAGGTTACCCATAACACATCTCGAGATTAAGGTTTATTAGAAACTTGTCTCTGGGAGTTTATCTGGAACATACGATGATTCATCTTCTGTGCCAGTGTGATTTAGGTGTAGTAATATACACGCATGAACTTTGTCCTATCGAATATTCCTGACATCGTCACAGATGTGTTAATTGACAGTGGCACCATGCTTGTTTATTGTCGACCTTGATGTGTAAACGACTTTGTGGTTGGCTGCTTGTTTCTGTAATAGTCCAGCTAAAGTTTGGCCATGTTTTTAGCTCGAATTGCAGCAAGAGGAATGTGGAAGTCTCGACACTTGTAATGGGAAGATGTCCAAATATGCCCTACAGACAGAAGGACAGTTTTCTGGTGATCGAGGTGATGCGGCTTTCGAGATCACGCAAAGTGACGCGTTATATATCAGTCAAGCAACCTTTTGCGGAAATTAAAATAATTCTCCCAAAATTAAATTTGTATCTACAAACTCTGGATTATCAAGAATTCACGATTAAATAAGAAAAAAACATCCCGATAAAGAGGGACGGTAACCTAAATTAATTTCTTCCCCATCATCCATGGTCTATTGAGGTTTAACATCGTACTCAAATGTATACCATTTATATGATGACAGATTGTCCACTTCATATTGTTCCTTACCAAATTACGGGTTAAAACCCAGAGGAAACCTCGTTGCCCTTGGTACTCTCGAAGCTAAGGGACAATACGAAGTCGATCTGTACGAGACGTCCTTGTAGTCTCTCCAGTGATTGCCCTTTGTTGTTTTCGTCTGTTGTCAGTGATACTGAGGGTGGTTTCCTTTGCCCATTGGGCTGACTCGCCGTCTTGTCAGTAAAATAACCCCAACTAAATAAGTATTATATAATTATATATATATTTTGAATTATTGAAGAGAGATCGAAAATGTAGCTTACTCCAGATATAATATTTTTCTTTAACCACTAAATGTGTTTGTTTGGTTTTTTAAAAAATGTTCAGCATTTATGGAGTAATTTGTCGTAAAATTATTTACGTTTTCTTCCCCATAAAATTGAACAGCTGTCAAAATATATTTCTACTTATATTTACAGATTCTGAAACAAAGACGGTCGTGGAAACGGTATTGGAAGTTTCGGTAGTACAAGGCAATGGCCGCGTCTCTGTCAGTTGTTACCCGTGAGTTGAGCACTCATCCACGTGTGTTTGCTGATAGCCCCCTTGTACCAGACACACTTAAAGACGGGCGAGGCGAAACCAACCCTCGCAGTTCAGACATACCAAAACCCTCAACCGCTGTAGCTATAAACCGAAACATACCAGATGTGCTAAGAACGCGATGTTCCGCGTTATTCGCTGAGGAGAAGTACCAACTCGCGTTAGCGGAGGCCTTTGAATATACAAAGGTTAGTCCAGAGTGCATCGAGGGTTATATCTCATGTGGAAAATGCCTAGTGAAGCTGAATAGGCTGGAAGAAGCACTGAATGCTTACAGGAAAGGGTTAGAGATTGATCCGAACAATAAGACAATTGTTACCGATCTGAAAAACATGCAGGAACAAATCGTAAATGACAGAGCCAGGCGTGCAGAAGCCGGAGAGGCCGATTACAACGCGCTCAAGTTTTGTTCTCAAGACGCGTATCCTGGGGATGACGAACTCCTAGAACTGGAGAAAGAAATTCTGGCCAAAAAACATCTAGAGGACGTACCAGAATTCGACGAACCGCAATTAAAATTAACAGTTGCACGTGCTGAGCAGGTAGTCGAGGAAGCACGTGCACAGAGATTGTCAGGTGACTTGGATGCGGCGTTGGCTTCCTATACATCAGTGTTGCAATCAAATCCAAACAATTTAGAAGTATGGAGAGAAAAAGCAGAGATTTTCCATGCGAAAGGACTCCTTAAAGAAGCATTGTTGTGTTGTAATGTTATAACCCCGCCATTGAGATCCTCTGAAGCCTGGAAACTTGGAGGTAAGAGATATCACCTTGACTTGATTTTAAATTGTATCATATTTTTTTTAGCAAACCCCTATTTCCAGTTACCCTCCACATTGAGGTGGAACATGGATGTCGTTGATTTAAACGTGTTGATATTGTCAACACTCAAAACACTCTCACGGTGTGGCTCCGGTGATGGGGGAGTTATTTTACGAAGTTTCCTCTCAATTTTCCACCGTTTGTAAACAAGGAAAAGTGTGAAATGGACAATCCATCGTGATATAAGTGAAATACACTTGAGTCGACGTTGTATCCAAATCAAACAAACAATTAACCAAAAACAATATACATTTTAGTTCATGAAATAAAATTTATCACCATTTGATTTACAGTTTATGAATTGTTTTTTAAACAAAACAGTAGGCCTACACAAATTAAGCTGCCCCAGGGGTATCACGTCGTGGCATGCATGATGGGTAAACGTATCTCTGTTTTTAACATTTTAGTCTTAATACTTAATAGTGGAATAATTCGAAGGCCTTATGTTAAGTTAAAAAATATAGGCAGAGAAAGAATCTATTGTCAATTAGGAGTGGGTTGGTCCGGGTCTTGTTGGGTTTTCTCTATTACACCACATTTTATGCTCGACTCCGCATAAAACTACAAACAAATTCATCTATCAATCATTCATTAAGCAAACGTAATTAATTTGGTATATTTAACGTATAATTTAGTGTACAAAACAATAGGATCCTTCAAATACATCAACAGCCAACCTAATGCCATGAACTTGGCTTGTTAGACATAATTTACTATCAGAAAAAGAAATAATTTCCTGCATTTCACGTGTTTCTGACTCATAACTATAATCATAGTACTTTAAAGTGTATTTATTTCGTTATTCACTCTTTTTTATATTTCTTGGTCAAAGACATAAACCAAAATCATACATGTGCTACTTTAAACAATATCTTATTTACTGTGCAACATTTTTAATCCACGTGACCGGGAGATGAACGCAATTAACTCTATTTTACCTGAACTCACCTGTAAGATTCCTTGATACTCAACAAATCTTTACAATATAACGCATTCGCTTGCCTATGTAAGATAAGTTTATAGGAAGCAACGATTAACGCTTCAAGATAGATAGTGTATTCATGTGTATTGTATATTTGTGTGTTTGTTCGATGCTTGTTTAACGTGGTACTCAAAGTAATTTCGCTCATATGACTGTGTGCCCGCCTAATCGGTGGAGGAAATCACCCCCAACGCCACTGGCAACATGAAAATACAAGAAAATACAATTAGACAGATTGGCTTTGAAAGCACCAGGACAATGGGAAACTCCCTCCAATCGCCGGCACGACCATCTTACCATTATCCAAAATATATCCGTCTTTTAAGTTGAAACGTGGGATCCTAGTTCTGGGTAGCGGTTATTGATATAAACTAAACCCGGAAGCTGCCGCATCCGCGCACCGGACCATGTTAACAACGGAGAGATCCACAATGTACCCGTCTTCCAAGATAAAACGTGAAATTGTTTAACGTAACCCAGAACCTAATCCTAAATCCTATTCTAAGTTCACTCGGTAACAATTCCAAAGCCCAAGTTGATTCTTAATATCAGCATAACCTTAAATCTAAAATTGCCAATGACGTCATATCTTACAGGGCGTCCGTTCGTAAAACTTAAATTTTTGATATCATAATCATTATTCGATACAAGTTTCAAATTGACGTGTTCAAGTCTGTCTTCCGTCTAGGCATTTTACAGAATAGTCATGTCCTGTAGATTTCTATGTTGTGAAATAGATTTAACGTTATGAAATATGCCGTAACGAGGGACAGTCGCGATGGACCCGAGTCGATACTATCTCAAAACTGTAAGATAACTGGTAGGACAAAGTGTTAGCTATTCGGCTGAATTCCCAACAGTAACACATTGAACAGTGCACTCACGATCTCATCGCGAAACAGCCGAGATGACAGCGCTTTCAATTCTGATAAATAATTGGTAATATAAAATCCCTTTTTTCCGCTAGTGAAGCAAATCGACTTCACCATTGGTTTGCAACTACGGAAACATAAATAAAAAGAGCAGAAACTCTTTTAATTTGATAACAGTCAAATGTTGAGTTGCCCATCGCTTTAGAATGTATGAAGTAATACATTGCCGTAATAAAAGAATATCTAAATAATTGACCATGTAGATCTAGACTTACTCAATCTTAAACGACTGGTCGAATGTAAATTTTAATGTTTCTGTTTTTTATTTTTTTATTTCCGTAGGTATGATCTTACGTGATCTGGAGTTCCCCGTGTCCGCTGAAGCCTGGTTGCGTCGTGCATCAAAACTAAGCCAGAACAATGATGACGATGCCGCGATTTTGTTTCAACAGATCCGTACACAGAGGTTATACGGGCCTCTTATACACAGATTTCCAATAAAAGTGGATTTTTCCAAATATGGACGTACTGTGAGATGTGCTGAACCAGTCAAACAAGGCAACATTTTATTTGGAGACACCCCCTTAGTCTTAGCTCAAACCTTGGACTCGCTTAAAACTCCAGCCTGTAGTTTTTGTGCAAAGAACCTTCTTCGCCCTGAGGATTACTTTGAAGATGGTGTGATTGATAAAGATCCTATTCTGAAAAAAGCTATTCAAAGTTTTTGGCCGCAAGTTCAGAAACGAAGCTGCCCCCATTGTGCCCGTGAGATTTATTGTAGTAAAGATTGTGAAGTGAAAGCTTGGGAAAGACACCATCAGCTTTTGTGTCCATCGAGGAACAAAGCGTCAGCAAAGCTATATGAGGTTTGTGATCAGTATACAGGGTCTGTGTCAGGAGCAATGGGGGCTTGGGCTGGAGTCTGGAATGCTTCATTCTCCCCCATGATCCTAGCTAGAATTTGGGCATCCATTATTTCAGAATCGCGAAAACAAGCCAAAGAAGCTGGACTATCGAAACCGTTAAGTGTGCATTGGTCAAGAGCAATGGCCCCATACAGAAGGTAACTATAAAAGATTATATTTGTTTATCTGTTAAATGAATTGTTCTTTCAGACGTATGATGCTGATATCGATGTTTACAGTAACTGAAAACAGCCAATGGGAAGGTGCTCCCTGTTGCCATGGGCGGGTGGTCAGAGGGAGCTTCGTGTTGCCCTGGTGCTCTCCGAACTAAAGGGAAACATGGAGCCGATCTGTTTGTGGTGTCTGTATTTGCCTCCTGTAATTGCCCCATATTTATCCGTCTTGTCTTTGTCTTGTCTTTTGTTGTCGGTGGTGTCGAGGGTGGTTTCCTTCACCAATTTGCATGGCTGAGACGCTGGTACAGGAGTGAAATTACCTTAGGGACAGCTTTAAGACACAAACAAACACAATCATTATTCCATTACTATACTTTTTGAGTTCTTTGTTAATTTTGTGTTAAATTATATTCGTTAATTCAAAAACCTTAACACAAAAAGTTATGGCGTAGAATCAAAGGAAACTCTTGGTTTTTTGACAAGCTGTGATGATACTTGGAGTGCCAGGTGTAAAAGAGAAGTTTAGTCATAATGGTGGAGGTCGCTAAGTGTTTCCTTTACAAAGGGTTCTTCCTGTTTTTCCTTCTATTGACGGCAAACAATCATATATAATAATCACTATAACCATCTATATAGTAATTGACTTCTAATACTATCTTTATTTCAAACACTTTGGTCCATATCAGGATACAACAATATTTGCTAAACAATTAGCTGTGATATGCCAAGAATAATAGATATATATACCTTTTATTCTGATGTCACCGTATAAATAGTCCCTTATCCCACGCTTTCACAGGATTGGATGCGCAGATCATGACAGAAATATTTGTCAGCAGCGTGTTTTGACTGTATACCACCCTTAGCCTTAACTAAATCATTAACGGTCTGAGCCCTATTCATTATAAATGTTTCTGATATACTGTGGCCAGAGGTTAAGCCCATAAGCCACCATAACGCGTTGTAATAAAAAATATCAATTTCTTCATACAAGATTAGTTGTGATTGCTTCACAGAGAAGGACACTAACACCTCGACAAGCTGCATCTCGGTTGGGGTTGATCTCGTTTGCTTTCAGTTGGTCTAGATATGAATAATAACTCTGCTGTCAACCTAGTAAAAAAAACTTTAAATACGGATGAAAAAACAAGCCAAAGTATAAATGATGTAGTGTTGTGTGTGAAGGTTATTCTGGATTAGAGTAAGAGACAGTGGGTTTACAGTATTATATCAATTGTTTTAAAATACCACAAGCGCATATTCTCTGTGCTTTAATCTTTGATGACCGCAGCAAATACACTGTAGAACAACTGTTAGTTATTTTTACAAATGATGTAACAGCACTAAATTGAGTCCTTGGATTTATATTACCTGTTGAGATTCAACTGTTGAACAATCTGTAATCTTGGAGCTAGTTGTTGGAACAATCCGCAACTGTCAGAATCAGTTTTTCTAATGGGTTTTATAGTTAAATTTAAACAGTTTGATAAACTTAAAAGGCCTGATTAAGGCTACTCAAAATCTTGTTAAACAGTAATATTCTCTGGTCTAAATACAGATGGTGACTTGGCACTGACTGATTTAATTTTGCAGCAGAAACCAAAAACTTCATATAGTTTTTGTGTATTAGAAAAGTATGTCATAAATTATAGTGTCCTGCAGGGGTATATTCTGAGACTTTTTTATTTTGTGCTCTTGATCAATGACATTTCACCATTTTCTGAACTGCTTTCTGGTGCTAAAAGTCTATTGGGGTACATTAAGGTCTATTGGGAGTACTTTAAAGGTCTATTGGGGTAAAGTAAAAGTCTATTGGGGGTATTTTAAAGGTCTATTGGGGTACTTTATAGGTCTATTGGGGGTACTTTAAAGGTCTATTGGGGTACATTATGGTCTATTGGGGTAAAGTAAAAGTCTATTGGGGTACATTAACGTCTATTGGGGTACTTTAAAGGTATATTGGGGTAAAGTAAAATTCCATTGGGGTACATCAAGGTCTATTGGGGTACATTACGGTCTATTGGGGTAAAGTAAAATTCTATTGGGGTACCTTATCTATTTGGGGTACTTTATAGGTCTATTGGGGTAAAGTAAAATTCTATTGGGGTACATTAAGGTCTATTGGGGTACTTTATAGGTCTATTGGGGTAAAGCAAAATTCTATTGGGGTACCGTACATCAAGGTCTATTCGGGTACTTTATATGTCTATAGGGGTACATTATGGTCTACTGGGGTAAAGTAAAAGTCTATTTGGGTACCGTACATCACGGTCTATTGGGTACTTTATATGTCTATTGGGGTACATTATGGTCTACTGGGGGTACAATCAAGGTCTATTGGCTTCTAAAATAGGTTGATATTAAATTTTTCAGGTATATTTCAGCACTGTTTTTTTATATGCCTTGTCCTCCAAGAGAACAACCAGAGTTATCTTCCCGTTTCTAATGGTGTATCGGCAACACATGATGTTGTTGTTAATTCATACTTTTGGAATATTTGTGTTCTAAAATCAATTTATCCATAAAAGTAAGTCCGAAAATCATTGTATTGATAATCTTTCTGCGTTTTATAGCAGTTTCACGGCGTTTTGAGGTCTATTGGGGGTAAATATGTAGTCTATTGGGGTCTATTGGGGGTAATTCGTCGGACCGCTTCAAACTGGGTTAAGCTCAAGAATTTGACCTTGCTCTGTGTTGTGATTGCATTGTGGGAGTCTCGTACGCTTATGATATATAGCAACCGTAACCCCTTTTCATGGCAATTATTATTTGTTTGTCACATCATCAAGAGACTATGACACAATATGCGACACACAGCCGAAAACTGTCTTCGTGTGCAATGTTTCTTTTGCTGTTATTATCTTGATTTATTAAAACTTGTTTAATTGCCTGAATTATGTCGAGTGATTTGTTCCATCCACGATAATGGCACGCCATCTATCATATCCGTTGAAGATGTGCAGTGTAAAACGCCCAAAACCAATGTAGGCTAATAGGCTACGTAAGTGAACAAATGTTTAGGCTTTTGGTCAGACACCAAAGTAACAACATAAGTTAAAAGAGGGGAAAATACAACAAAAACATCTCTCCACTCAATAGAAAATGTCTTAAAGTATATATAAAATTTATGTTCTTGAATTATAGAGATATTTTTGTGTTATATCGTGTTTTGAAGTATGAAAGCCTATGCTTTTCGCGGTCAGTTTTCGATGCAGACATTTTGTCATAAATCAGCCAATCAAATTGAGTATAGACCAACTTTACCATGACGCAATCTCGCTCCATTTAAACCTGGGTTATTTTGAAACAGTGTCTATTTAAATTTTCTGTCGTCAACTACAGCAAATTTGTAATTGAATCCTAGGTAAATCTTTCGTAACAATTTCCAGGAGAACATATTGGCCTGCGATGGGTATGTACACGCGACAAAGAGGTTATTCGGGCGGGCGTAGTGAATAGTCAACACTGAGTTACCATCAATTATATCTGCCACCGTACGCTTCAGACGAGGCGATGAGAAGGGCCGGTAAAAGGGCCACGTCTCACACTCCGGTAACAGCATTTACATTTTACAATATCTTGATAAGGTAAACCAAACAAACAAACAAACAATTCCGGTATTTCTTAAATCTGCAATAGCTGGTGGGCTTTACTTCATCATATTTTCGAGGAATGGAGACTGCAGTGTAATATCACAGCACTGATAAATGTAGGCCTATATATAACCAGTATACTTATTGCATATACGTGTACTATATAATGTCGGTACTTGCATCTACACTTATAGAGTATCTGTATGCTACATGTAATCATCGGCTGAAAATGAGTATTCGTTCTCTGGAAATACAATAGTATGCATTGGCTTTATGAGTATCGTAGAATACAAACAAAGATAACCTCTACAAGATTGATTAACAATTATAAACATAATTTGAATATCTGGGACAGTCTTTATTATACCATTGTTTGCTTGAATCTCACTAACATACGACCCATCTGGGCTTACAATGTGTCACTTTCGATTGCCATCTTGTGTAATCTTTTGTTTGGTGTGGACGATATGGCCCCAGACCACCATTAATTTGCCATAAGCGGCAATGTTAACGTTTGGCCCCACAGCTCCCTCCCAAACTTT
>JARFOD010157571.1:0-12163 GCA_031763545.1 Mopalia muscosa | reverse complement strand
AAGATGATGATAGATACTTTATGTTGTATTTCATCAGAGCGATTAAAACGTATCACTTGGCGGTAATTCTGAGGTATGCAGTATTTGCATTAGATAAAAACTGGGACAAGAAGCCAAATTAAACTGTATTTCTATCCGCACATATTATCTTCTTACTATTTTTGTAATTCGGGCTGTTTTGCGTTAGAAACAATACATACCGTAAGTATTCAAAACGTAATAAATTCTAAATCAATTCGGTCAGCTCAATCATATTTTTCAAAGCATGTTTCCTCTTCCTGTTATAAATGTTCCGGACATATTATTTAACTACACATATTCCTGTAATAAGCATATACGAACAAATTTGGTTTGAGAAAGTTTAAGTAACAATGATTTTCATGTGGAAATGACAAACGCAAGACAACGCAACTTGACTTTTCCAAAGGAATGTCCATTTTAAACATTCTATTGAACATCACGACTTCAATCGTTGTTACATTAGACATACGGAGACACCAGTCGTTCTTTGAAATAATTTACACGTTGTTGCCAATTTTAGGCCAATCTTCTTTATTGTATATATGTGGTACAGAAATGTATTGAAACGGTGGTTTTGAGCCAGTTGGCTATCATCTTTTACCAGACAAAGCTTCCGAGAAATTCAGCAAAACAGATGGAGGTCAACAATTACTGGGGTAAGAGTGTTTGTATTTTTGATTGGTTTTAACGTCGTACTTCAGATTATTTCACTCACATGATGAAGTGCCAGTCCAATGGTTGAAGGAAACTACCCTCAACGCAACTGAGAACACACAAAGACAGGACGGGACAAATAAACACCAACCAAAGACCGTATTACAAAGACGTCACAAACAAATCAGCTTCACAGGAAGCACCAGGGCAACATGTAGCACCCTCCCGATCCCCCGCACCAAGAAGAATGACGTGAACCAATAAAGATGTGTCTTGCTGAAATGTGCCTTATTATCATAGGGTTCAGAAAGTTAAGCCGTTAAATGATGCATCTAAACTTTGCTGGTGGCACACACTCAGGTAAATTAACGCTGTTCTCTGGGGTTATCTTGCATTTTGGGCCCTTCTCCAGCTTTGTCCGATGTTAGAGAACACGCGTTGGTCTGCTATAAGCAGTTATTTTAAGAGGAGGTCTATAATGAGAACCATATGCCTCGTTAAGCTGCCACTTTGTGTGGAGTTCAGACTACAGAGAGGGCTTGCGATTGTAGATAACGCCATGATAGCATTTAATTAAAAGCTCAGGGCAAAGCATGCTGATATAACACGATGTGTGGATTTGATCGTCCAATCAGCTGTTAAATAGCCGATTAGGTAATTACTTAATTATTGAGCTCAATGGGTATTTTATATATGTCATAACTGTTTTGAAAATATTTCAAAACCTTACCATGATCATAAAAAATATGTATATTTGCAACACGCATCACACTGGGCCTTATTTCAAATAAGCAGTGCACAATAATAAGCTATATGCATGTGTAAAATAAGCTGAATATTTTCGTGTATAAAAATCGATGGATATTTGTTGATGCTAAAATATCAGGTCGTTATTGTTTGTATTTTCTGTATGTTCTGTATTTTTTTTATTCTTTATTTTTTTGCAAATGATAAAGCATCGATGACTTGAACTAGGCGTCAATTTATTGAAATATACCTTGTACATAACGTACATAAACTGCTGTATGCTAATCTTCTAGAAGAGAAACTACAACATTGGACAAAAATTGAGTGGACCCGTACATGGTTTGCGTATAATATTTTTAAAACCCGGCATGAAAATGCCAAACATAGTACAAATAAATAACTCAGATTTCAAAACAGTGTATAGGCCTACATATACGAACCTGAAACATGGCGTTAAACCACAATCAAACACAAAAACGTGGTATGTATTTAGTCTTGAACCAGAAGGTACAGACGGTCACCATAACCTATAAACTTGTGTTTATTATACTTTCCAACTCGCTTCGACACCTGGCGTTCATGTTGATGTAAATTACGTGTGCAGTCGCCCACAAATCTCTGACATAGAATACCGGTAGATTTCTGTTTGAGTGAAGATAGCAATCGCTCATCCTGTCAGCTGAACTACTAACAGCTGTGTCGAATCTGATCCTGTCAGCCAAGTCGTGTTATCCTCTGAATAAGTTCGACCCTACGCCAACTGGATGTCTTCCTCAACCCATACGTTGTACGTCTTTAATTTTGTACGAGATCGGATTTTATGAAAAATAACTGTGCAGTGAGGTGAATGTTTTAAGCTCAATTTTGACCGATGCTGTCGTCGACGTACATGTCAGATGAGTTAACATCGGTAAGTTGTAAAATGGCTTGATAGAAGACTATGCTGCCTGTACAAGTAACTGAGTGATCAACAGACGGTGGCGTACTACAAGGAGCTATTCTATGACATCTCCCTTTTCTACCTACCTCTATTTATAAACGGTTACGGTAGCAAAATGTCAAAATTCTTTTGCGATTAACCGTTAAATATGAAGTTTGATGTGGATGACAATATGGTGTTATATATTTTATTAAACTCAGTAATCCAGAGTATAACAAAAAGAATTCAAATTGACCATCAAACCAAGATCTGCGACGAATGAAAATGTGGTTTTACCTCTATAATTAACCAAGATGTGATGTGGACGGCAAACTGAATTTGACGTCAAAACATAAACTTACATGTGCTGTGAATGAAAACGGGATTAGCTTCTCTCCAACCATAGACGATAAACAAGCTGCATAATAACCATGTGACTAAACCTATTGAAGTAGATATGTTATCAATGACACTACGATACAGCCTACAAAAACACACAGGTATGCTCCCACCCGACGGGTTATGTGATATAAAACATGCAGCCAGAATTGCTTGAGGCCAGCGGCCTCCTCTGAGCGCCAAAGGATTTAAAAACATTGAATACAAATGCATATATCACGGGGATATGTCAACGTTTAAAAACAGCTGGTACCAAAGTGATGGTGGGGAATTAAATACATTTTCTGGTCCTCTTTCCCAGTGAGGTATGAATCATGAACAAAGACAAATCACGTCTCCAATTAGCTGCTTATATCACTAAAAGAATGTGGCTTAATGTAACAGGCGGTATCTGCTTAAGATAGATCTACTGGATGTTGTGGTGAGGAGGGCTCGTCTCCTATTTCATAGCTTCAGACGGATGTTGAACAACGCTCCTTGACGCGTGTAGGGAAGCCATCCCGCTTTATAAAAGTCACACAATTGAGCTTTTAGTCCACTTTGAAAATTGCTTAATATTATTTACCGATGTTAAGTTATTTGAATCTATCCAGTCGGAACTGTGACGTGAACACAATGTGAATCCTGCACTAAACAACAAACTACTAGGAGATAAGATTTCCAAATTAAGCGTAATTGTATCACGGATTTAGGGAGTAGGTGGATAAGAAGGGAGGCTTTCTGCATAAACTTCTCAACGGGTTACCAGGAAAGTTGCAAATGTATGATTAGCATAATGTATAGTTCCTTGTGTTTAAAACGATATGTTGTGATTTTGTTGTACGGCTGGATCGGGGTAATGGAGACGGTTTCGGCTCTCCACAGACACGAAGAAATGCCCGCAAAACGACTTCACTATGACTTGTTCGTGAAAAGCGGTTATGAAAAGCTGCTCATACCTACTGGATATACCAAAGTGCTACTAGTTCAACTGAGCATACGCCTGGCTCAAATCCTCTCAATCGTAAGTATAGTTAACTTTACCGTCATAGGTAAAACAAATCAGTAGACAGCGGTACACAAGTTTTATTTACTTTCAACACAGGCTAATGTTAGTGGTGAAGCTCCACCTTCGTTTTGTTTAGTAGAAAATATTTTATTTATTTTATAATAAATCTTCTACACGGTATAAAACTATATAATAATAAACACTAAATTGAGGCATCCATTTAAGAGAATGTACATAAATTGCTACAATAATTTTGAATAATGAATCAGTTTTATACAGCTAGCCTTTTTTACATATTGATATTTTAATCAAAACATATTTTAATTAAGACAAACAAAATGGGTAAGCTCCTCTAATAATATTAAACATTTGTTATGGAATATTCAGTAATTTGTGGCTACTATAACCCTTTTCAAAAAGTGAAACGTTTCACATATATATGAATTTGTATCTTTAGAGTTTAACATCGTTAACACGGGTATTTCACTTACATAACGACGGATTGTGTATTTCGTTTCAGAATCTTATACTTTAACATGGTGCAAAGTCGGAAGAAAAAATTCTAAAGAAACACTGTCTATCACATTAAATCCCCAGCTTTATACACGGCGCGTCGTGGTTTGTCGATGGATTGTTTTTATCTGGCGTTATAACGGTAGAACGACTAGTTAATTTACACAGGTAAAGTTAATTTAGAAAATACGCCAATGCCCATGCGTACCTAATGAACTTTCGGTCTTCTGCTAATCAGAGTTTTGTGATGGAGTACATTATCAAATATTACTGATCTGTTTGATAGCAAAAAGCTTTTCGATGTTTTTTCGTAAAATACTTAACAGGCCTCCATGCAATCATACCCATGGATACAAAGGTGTATCGCTGTACCAGCATAGTTTGTACATGCATATAATTATTTTCTAAATGCAGAAAAAACAATACCAGTTTCTCTTTTAATATAAATAATTATTTATGGCATTTAGTTATTTGCATTATTGATTTAAAAGTCTGTTATATACGTAATTGTAGCTTATTTAATGCAAACCCCATTAGAAAACATAAGCCTACAAATCCACAACCCAAGAAGTCATAATGACGGAAAATGTTCAAGAGTGTATCATGATTGATCTGGTTTGAAGGCAGTGTTGTGAGAAAACCGAATCTTTCTAGAATATTCATATTTTATGTAAACTTATATCAAAAGAAACAAGCTACTTGTTTGGCGATCTTTAGTATTTAGAAGTTCTTAAACAACACTATATCCGTTTCCATGGGTTCAAAGAAGTCAATTTCTTACGAACCTAAGCAAAAAAAACGAAAAATTTTTGCCTCCAATTATACAATTTTTCTTTTAAAATTGTGCATAGTGTATATTATTTCAAAGCCAGATTGGATTGTTTTTCAATCTATGGGCTGCTAAGCGATGTTAACATTGGACCCATTTCAACCCTGATTTTATGTGAATAAATGTTTCTTTTTTATCACGGTGAATGCATATATATAATATATAAACAAAAACCTTCTTATCCATACAAGCGTAATGATAAACAAACAAATTCGATAAAAGTTGTAGCATGTGTGAGTCCATTGTATATGTTTTATGTTTATTTTGGTTTGCAGCATGAGAAGAATCAGATCATGACTGCCAGCGTTTGGCTTAAACATGTGAGTTATCAAAACCTCAACCCTTTCTCTTAATATACCATTTTAAAATCCACACAAATTATTCTCTTTCTAGTCGACCCTTTCCCGTACATACTTCATGTAAACAAAAAGTCTCGTACATTTTGTGAACTTCACACGTATATATGATTTGAAGGAAACTAGGATTAGATAGTTTATCATGCAACACTTGTATCCATTCTTGATTTGGTCGTACATGTACGACATGCCAACAATTTGCCCTTCTTTATTGAGATCCATTTAATTAGACATACCAGGTGGGCGTAGTTATACAGGTTACTGATTGATTGATTGATTGATTGATTGATTGATTGACTGATTGATTGATTGATTGATTGATTGATTGATTGCTTGGTATATACGCCGTGGTTAAGGATATTTCTCTTATATAACGCCAGTGTTTTCCAGCAATAATTTACAGTAGTACAACAGAAATGTGAAGCATTTCCAAAATGTTGGATAGTTAATTTTGCATCAGTTAAGACAGTATTACTAGTCTTTAAAAAAAAAATGCCCTTAGCCAGAGGGCTACAGGTTACGGACGACAATCTGCGTTTTATTGTATTATTTTAAGCAGTACTCCGTGGAGGCACGGTTTAAGGTTCACGATCCACATACCCCTTCACTCCAGGGGTTGCGGGTTCAATTCCAGTGGACCGTATGTCGTATGGTATGCCAGGAACTAGCGGAAGAATGGGCATTTCCTGGTTACCTTCCTCCCCAGTTTTCCTCCCATAATAATGGTGGCCAGTGATCGGTACTTTTGATTTAATCTTGTTGATCTAACATTGGACAAATAAATAAATCAATTGGGTATGTTCAATTCAATAATCAACAGGAGTGGAACGATAGACGTTTAACATGGGATCCAGATGAATACAGTGGTGTGATGATGTTAAAAATACCTTCGGAAGATCTCTGGCTGCCTGATGTCGTCCTATACAACAAGTAAGTCGAGGTAGCTTTGTTCATAAACTTACTAAACCCATTATAGGTATACATCATTTTGTGAAGATCTCTGGCTG
Source organism: Mopalia muscosa (assembly GCA_031763545.1). NCBI lineage: Eukaryota > Metazoa > Mollusca > Polyplacophora > Chitonida > Mopaliidae > Mopalia > Mopalia muscosa. The sequence goes on along the minus strand of JARFOD010157571.1, from coordinate 5,730 downwards.
CAATATCAACTGTTGGTCACACTAACGTTGCTCATAAGTTCTAACACATAACGAACATATTACAGTGGCAACATTTTCCGTTATAGTCGTTGAAATTAAGAACCGATTAAGATTGAAGGTATCTGGAAAGAATTGTGCTTGTTTGAGTAAGAGTTGGCATGACTTGTTTAGCACGAATTATTGTTTAAGATCATTTGTTAAGATGTAAGGCTGACATATATAGTACTGTATCAAATGTTGGTCCGTTGCTTATAAGTTCGAACAGAAATACAGCTTTTTATAATTCCTCTGGAATGGGCATGCATGAGTAGAATCACACCATGCCCAAAGTTCTCACAAACAAAGCTTACACATAAAAAGGGTTTCAATGAATTATATTATGAATAACCCGTTAAGTTTTAAAGTATTTGAAAAGAAAATTGTTTGTTTTAGGGTCTTGCTGGACCCCTTGCTCACTTTTCCGGACACCTCCCTGTTATATTCAGTCTATTATGCAGAAGAGTATAAATCTGAACAATATATATGCATATATATTTGGAAATCTTAAATACTCAGGAATACATATATGTCAGTGTGGTGAAAATTCAATTCTTATTTCTAAAAATATTTCAAAATGAGTAAATGTTAACAGAAAAAATGGACTGCATTTGTCATGGTTTATTTCTCAAAATGAAACAACGATAAGACACAATAAAATAGTTGACCTATCAATATAATCGTTGAACCAGTACATGGGGTCTCATTTTTAAAAAAAATTGATTAGATCATTGCAGTAGATTTTTTTTGTTTTATCCTACCTTGGAAAGCTTTATAAAAATGTAAAATACAAAAACATTTTAAACTATTTACTATATCGTATTGTGCTCTTTACAATTGTACAAATTTGAAGTTCTTGCTAGAAATGTGTCATTGAAAATGCATGATCTTCTTAAAAATGAAGTCCTCATTTGGGATTTTTGTATCAGTGTTGTTAAACAACAGCTTTACAATAATGTTAGTAATAAAAAAATAAGTTACAGAAAATTAAAATTAAAACTTTATATAATTTTGTCATACTTTCAGTGCTGATGGAGATTTTGCCATAACGTTATTTACAAAAGCAACGGTCTATTACGACGGGAGAATCGTGTGGGATCCACCGGCCATTGTTAAGAGTTATTGTCCAATCGACGTAGAGTTCTTTCCCTTTGACATGCAAAACTGTTTCTTGAAATTTGGCACTTGGTCTCATAACGGCAAAGACGTTGATTTACATCACCCTTGTACCTTGAACCAATCTATACAGCTGAACGAATCAGTCGAAGTAGCCAACGGGATCAGTCTTGACGGATTTTATCCGAACGTTGAGTGGGACGTAATAAACGTTACTGCTAAACGCACCGTCAAGAAATACTTATGCTGCCCGGAAATTTTCCCAGACATCACATTCTTCATAACTCTCCGAAGGAGGACACTATTTTACAGCGTTAATTTAATCGTTCCATGTATGGCCATATCATGTCTTTGTGTTCTCGTTTTCTACCTGCCGTCAGACAGTTGTGAAAAAATTACTCTGTCTATTTCAATTCTACTCGCATTGACTGTGTTCTTTTTGCTTCTTGCTGATTTAATTCCTCCAACGTCATTAGTAATACCGTTGATTGTAAAGTATCTCCTATTTACCAGTATCATAGTGACGTTGTCGATATTATTGACGGTTTTTGTGCTCAGCATACATCATCGGACGCCCAGTACACACATCATGTCGCCCTGGGTGAAACGAGTTTTTACTGAAATACTTCCCAAAGTTTTGTTGATGCGTCGGCCAGAAATGGAACGCCCCTCAACAGTAATAGGACAAGAGGAGTGCAATGGGGTTGATAGAGACTCCTCTCCAATACGTGAAATCCGAAAAGCTCAGACGATGAACCGGGCACGGAAATCGGACTCTGGCGATGAAAGTGAAGGAGAGGGCACTTATACCCGTCTACGCCAAGTGCAGCAATACTCCACGGATCTGAGAGAAAGTTTTAAAAGTGTCCAGTATATTGCCGACCGAATGAAAACTGACGATATGGAACAAGCTGTAAGTAGTTCATTGCCCTGCTTGGCGATTTAATAAATTATATTATCTCAGTCACTGTGTGTTTTAGAGGAAGAATTAAATCTTGTTCAAATTTTATGTCCCGGAGCTGCACTGAAAAACGTATGAATTACACGCCCAATTATTGCAGTAATAAATGTCATACTGCATTTGATTTCAGTATAGTTATTTCCTTGATTTATTGCGTTGTGTGAAAACACTGGTGATTCCATCTAGTCATGTATATTTAGAAGCAATAATAAATGCAGAACAGCAAATTAGAAAGAGTTCACATTTCTTTGATGACAAGCGATGTTTTCTCGTTCAACCTTGTTCATATAAGTGCCAACCGGCTGTGTAAACTCTCAAATGTATTTTCATTTTTTTTACAGGAAATAAGAGATTGGAAGTATGTTGCCATGGTGATGGATAGGCTATTTCTGTACATCTTCACGCTGGCTTGTTTCCTTGGTGCTACGTGTATCTTTTTAACGGCACCGTCTTTATACGACCCTAGAGAACCAATCATTGACAACTCTGTAGATGTATGCCAGACGCAAATTGTCCCAAATGGTTATATCTAACAAATTGTAGAAATATTGTCATTGGGCAACGGTTTTGGCACGACGCTGTGGCATATGTGTGAGTTGGTTCGGAATATATTCGCGTTACACCTGTTAAAACATCATTAGCCGAATGTCCGGACGACAGACTTTAAACCGAGAGGTCGGAACTAGCTCCCCACAAGGTACGCTCCACTCATTCAGTCCTTCCTTGCGGTTGGACTAAATCCAGCTCCGGTTTCAACGGTAAAAATGGGGATCGAGGTGGGGTGAGTCGTGGTGCAACTGGGACGTATAAGTTTGACTGTTCTGTATATCCAGACATTCAGACCAGGATCACCATTGCATACTGACATGTGTATGTGGGCAGTTCGAACAAATGACACGTTCGACTTTCACTGTATTCCAGGTATTTTCCCCAAAAGTATGTTACCAATTTGCTAGCTGTAAAGGCCAGTTAGCTGACTGGAATGAATGGGCGGTTTTTATTTACGGCTGACGTTGCTTACTACACAGTGCTCAAAAAAATGGATTGCAATTTTTTCAACTCCAAAAAATAAACCCCAAATTTATTTATTTGTAAAATACAGCATTTCGTTTCCGATTCAATTTTATTTTTGAAACATTTAAAATTGCCTTGTCAGTAAACCAACTGTGCCATTCTTTTTTATTATTACTATTTCCTGGCTGCAATGCTAATCTTCTCTCGTCGTGACTACGGTTATCATGGAAGAATACACACTCCTAAATATATCAAGTGAGATTTTTACAAAGTTAAGTTAAGGATCACTTGCACCCAAAGTCATAACTTTCAGAAGAAAGAAGTCAATGCGTTGAATTTTTGCAAACATTTAATCCAATGCCTTATGGGGAACGGCATAAAATTGCGTTAAATTTCGAGCAAAAAACACAACATCGCCCTACAGCTGACCAGGAATTGAGTTTATCACTTACCTGTTTTCTCATAGTAATCCTTAACTTTTTGTGAGTAGTTTATAAACGATATGTACATTAAATCATGAGTTCTGTATTATTGAGTTCCACAAATACTTTTTTCATTGGAGTGATGTGGTATTACAGTTTAATGTAGCAATGCTGCTTCTGTGATCCTAACCTTGAGAAAGAAGCAAACTCTACTATGATTCTGCACAATATCTTCCAATATATGCAGATTGTATGCCTCACCTAGATTTAGATCATTTCTACTTCTTCTGTGAACACTTGTGAGTTAGATCGACCCTTAAAACGTCCATTTTCACTCCAATCATATCTCAGCAGTATAAACCTACTCATTTTGGACAGATTTAAACTGTTTTCCCGATTTGAGAACGAAATTTGACAGGACATGCCTTGTCTTCTCTCACTTATGAACCGTCCCTCGTGAGTGTTCAATGACAGAATGTTTTTTGGGTGAGATAAGAGGCCATACAGATTGAATATTAGTTTGTATTCGGAGGATTATTTCTTAAGGTTTCGTAGGCCGGACGTCGTATCTGTATTGCCTGTGTAATACAAGTCTATAAGATACGTATTCGCATCTAAGTTAACATGTGCTAGGTGAGTGACCTAAGCTATATAAAAAAATAATACTGTGTGCGGGATTTTTTCATAAAAGGTATTACTCTCTATCACCTTTTTGTGTGAATTGAGTGAAAAGTTACTGGTTTATTCAATGCCTGATTTGCTGTAGACCTAAAGCATTAAATGTAATTTTTAAGCATGTGGAGTTTATAAAACAAAACTCTTCTAAACAGTAGTAAATATCTTAATATGAATACGAAAATTTATTTCCATTTTAGCAACTGTTCACCTAGAAGCGCCCGTGCTTTACAAATTTGTTCAGCTTTAGCGTTAAGCTCTCGCAATAGTTGTTTTTGTTAATAACGTGTATACTAGTATCAGATTTTCTGAGTTTAAACATGCATTTGATTTTATTTTAGTTATTTCAACCACACATGACTCAATGAACCACTTTTGGGTAGATAACAATTTATATGAACCAGGAAAGGCATATATCAGACATTAATGGCAAGTTTGTATATAATTGTTTTTAAGTTGAAAAACATTGTTGGCACGGTCGATTCAGCAGATTTTAAAATGCAACAGGGACAGATAACTGTCATGCTTGTCACGCGGCAGTTATTCCCCCTTGTTTGCATGTAAGTGCAGGTGGTAGAAGGAATTTTGTTTTACAATTCCATAGGAGAACTCTTCGTAGTTGTGTCTGGTATTATAAAGAAACCTTTGGAGCCGGTTTGTGGTTAGACGAAAGTTGAAATCGATAGGATGGCATATTTTTGTAATGGAATAAAATGCTCTTATTATTTTCCAAACATGCTATGTTGTTGTTATTCTTTTATAAATTCTTTGGATAATCTTCCTTTTCCTGTTGAATATATAATCAAATATATTGAACTCGGAGCCCATGGAATTTATTTCGTTGTACGGCATGAATTTAGCTAGGGATCAGAACAATACAGCATTTGAATATTACACTTCACATTGGAGTTGTGTTGCTCTTCACTCTTTGGAAGTACGCCGTCATATATGTCAAATACCATTGGACATCGATCAGCCAATCAAAAACTGCTGTCCATGCAACGTTCGCAGTCCAAATACTCGAAAAAGTTGCCGTTATGAGATAATGTGAACTGAAAAGATAGTCAAGCTATATGAAAAGTTAAATCGGATGGTTTAGTTAAAAAAACATGTCTTTAAGAGCAGATCATATCTATTGCAATAAATACTTGCACATGTGAAAAGCAAAAACATAATATATTCACACAAAAAAACACACAACGATTTAAGAAAAACAACAATAAAGAACACGTTAAACTTATCCCGCTATCACGGTAAATTATCACATCTTACAATTAACCGACATTTTGTGCCATTGGCGCAGGGGTAGAAATGTGACAAATATTTTGTCAGACATTTTTCCAATTTTCTCATGCCGGCCATTTAACACAATGGGCCGAATTCATAGAGGTGTTTTAAGATGCGTGCAGTTAAAACGCGCTTATCTTTCACACGGGGGATAAAACACTATTGTGCACGGACAGCTAAATGACTGTCTAAGCGATAAGTCAGGAGCTTCGATGATCG
>JARFOD010157560.1:0-12165 GCA_031763545.1 Mopalia muscosa | reverse complement strand
GAAAAGAATTGAAGATTTGTAAAACAAATTTTTATTTTACATATGCGAAATTGTATTTCACATAAGTGAAAATCTTTTCAACATAAGTAAAAAAGAATTTCACATATGTGGAAAAGAATTGTACATGAGTAAGTAAAAGCAAAACTTATTCGAGATATGTAGAATAAAGGTAGAAGTGATAAAGCGCCTTGCCATAGAAGTATCTCTTTCTGCACCCTGTACTTATGAAGATATTTATATTTACCCTGCTTTCTTTATGATAGCTGTTATCATTGGGTTCATCATAATCCCAGTTAGTAAAAACAACGGGATAGTTATCCGTCCACATATAGTGTTTGGGCATTAATAACGCATTCAGTCCTATCCAGAAACTGCCTGTCAGGTCATGGAGTAGTTCCGTCACAACCACTACAAACATAACAACAACAACACTAATGTTATAAAATCTCAGAGACGAATGAATTAGAAAATAAAAAAAATATATTCAGGTGGGGTGATATCTGTTAACAATGATATTTCAGAAGATATTAAATTAAAATCAGATCTAAAACGCTCTCTGTGTTTTGTTTGTTGCTTTCCAGACCTTTCGGAAGCGTCTTACTTACAATGTTCAATAAGGTCATGGCAAATTCAGCCAAAAAAAGCAGCAGGTGTCCAATTTTTTTTCTGTACTGATATTGCTTGTCATGTGTAATAAAAAGGAGCAAATGACAACTCCACTCCAAGCTTAGTTATTGAATTATGTTTGTTTACTATGCGCGTATCCATCGGTCATTTTAAAATAAGCAGTGGGAAAATTCCAGCTGGTCGGTGTGAGTCATCGCTTTTCCAAAATTGCAAAAACAGATTTGAGAAGCGGCTGTGTGATTGGTCAATAACGTGTACCGACTTGATAAAAACGGTGAGTAGATAAGTTGTATATTAAGAAGTTCTGATGTTATCATTTAGCAAAAAAAATGACCTTGCTCTGGAAACGAGTTTTCACGTGAATAACAAGTCCACTCACGGAACTTATTATTAAATGTTTTTTTAGATCACTTTTCAGTATGGCTTTTCCAACATCAAATGATTTTGACATTAAAGATAGGCTTACCACGTTTTCTTTCATTTGGTGTAAATTTTACGGCAAAGTATTCATCCATACCGAGAAGATACTATAACTGCAATTTATAGCTATGCACTAATGAATTTGGAATTTCACTAGATCTGCCAGTTTGGCCATAACTGACCATGATCCAAATAAATAATAATATCAAAATACAATGTTGGATTTGCGCAGATATCAATTTTAAGGACATGATTAGTAAATATGTTCAACAGTTTATTCTCGAGGAGGAAGCAAACGTGACACAGCCCATCCCAGAAAAAATTATCATAATTAATTTTCAAAAAACTGTCAATGTTATCGACATACACGTACATATAGGCCTACAGCGACACTCCCCAGTTCGGACTCGGGGTACAAAAACAAGCTAAAAAAAAAAATGAAAATTACTATTCTTGAAGGGAAAGACAACTGATTTTCGACCTAAACTTATTTTTTTATTACATATCTTCAAAGACAACCATCTGTATTGGACTTGCAATCGAATTAGCCGTTGATTATTTAACTTTAATAGCGGAACTGCGCCATTTAAAAACACGGTAGTTATGTCATCTAGTCGTGCCTGTCCCAAAATTGCCTGAACTGGTGGATGCTTTCATGTTAAGACGAAATTGAGCGTTCCATCACCAAGCCAAACAACAACAATAAACAACCGCTTGTACATATCAACCTAGTACTAAAATCCGGATTTTTAAAACTGCACGTCAATTGAAAACACGCTTAACGTATGTGTTACTCAAGAGCTATTTTAATATGTATACAACAGATTAACATTGCGCTTAACCAAGCTTGTGTATAAGCCGTGTTGTTACAAATGCCTTCCAATGTATCCATAAGGAAACGGACGCACTGGTGGACGTCCGTGTTTTAGAACAATGACGTCATTCCGACCTGTAACTTGACTAATTAACGGCTATATGCTTCCACACATGCAAGTGCAATACAGATGTTTGTCTTTGAAAATATGTAATAAAAATAATAAGTTTAGATCGAAGAACCGTTTTCTTTCCCTTTAAAGCCGTGCCCTATTTTATCCACTCGATAAGTTTTATTTTTCAAAAGTGACGGCGCTGCTGAAGTGGCTTGGGAGCATACACCCTTCCCACTTAGGGTACCAGGAGACTGTCGGTGCAATTCGTAAAAGAAAACGTAAAAGAGACATCGTTGGCTAGCAGTAACCTTCGATGTTATAGATGGAGTGACAAAGCTAGGTCATCGGCTGTGCACATCTGATATAAGAAGTTATCTGTAACCTATAAACTGGTAACATGGGGATGTTTTGGGAGACTTCACCTAAAAATTGCCAGTAGTCAATGTAAGCTGCACAGGATACCTGGAGCTATAAATACCGGTAGGCCTACATCCATGTTCTTTGCTTCCATTGTTTTAAAAAACAGCTAATTCCAAGAACAAAAAAATATTTAAAACAGCAGGTAATCCGGCAAACAGACAAACAAATAGAGCTTACCAGAGTTGGACTGTAAACTAAAAAAAATAACAATAAGAAAGGAAATCCCCGAGTCCCGGTTCTCATGTGATCTTACGTTGTTCCACGGTATTGCTGATAGAAAGAAGGTTGTAAGTGCGGCCAATGCCTTGACAAGCAGCAGCGGCTGACGTCCAGTTTACGTGATCGGTGGAGTGACTCGTGCCACCGAATACTTTATAACACTTTCTACCTATCAAACACAATGGTAAATTCAATGTTAATGGCAAATGCAAATTCATCATTTTATACTGTAAAACAACTGTGCTAACTGATTTAGATGTGTTTACATCATATTGCGACCACAAACTCGATAAACATCAGTTGACGAGTGGTTTACAGGTCGTGTAATCGTGTTTATGACTTGTAGCAGTGCTCTCATAATAACGAGTAATAAATACAGCACAAATGATGGCAACTAGGTGTCCCGAACGCAGAATAATTACCATGGATACACGAAGCGCCCCACAGAGAGAGAAAAATGTGTGTCTATTCCTGAATATAATGTAATTTTATCCCAATTGTTTAAATGTATGTATAATAGCATTTATAAAAATGAATCACAATGTATAATGAACAAAGTTTGACAGCACCCACCTAGTCCACTCCATCCCCGTGGGCAATAGCCTTTAACCTCAGGAGGCGGGGTGACCATCGGGGGAGACTTTGTACCGTTCACTTGTTTACATACAAATGGATATTTCTCTGCACAGTTTCCATCATGCCAGTAACCTTAAAATAAATAATTTATAATGATAATAAAAAGTAGAGCTACATAAATGTTTTACTTGAAATTTAAATGAAATTATCACGAAATCTATTTCCTTCACGTATACACAAACAGTGTTTCGAGAATACTTTCAAGTATAATATTCTCATAGTGGATAATCACTTAACTTCAGTGATATTTTATTATAAATCAACAACTGGAAAAATTTGCTTGAGGACAGTGCTGGCATTGGCAGTCAAACTGACCTGCATGCGACTCGATTGAGTAACGAAATCGTGACTGTCCATTACGCAAGTGAAAGTTTAAGTAAAGATGCTCTTAATCAGACAAAAAAGCTCTTTTCAACGTTAAAATAAGTTTACAGTTGATTTAAATGAAATTATCATGAAATCTATTTCCTTCGCGCATACACAAACAGTGTTTCGAGAATACTTTCAAGTATAATATTCTCATAGTGGATAATCACTTAACTTCAGCGATATTTTATTATAAATCAACAACTGGATTTTTTTGGTGCAATTGCAACCTACTATTGTGGCACGGTAACAACTATGTTTATTCAGCAACAGGTAATAGCCACTCCATAATATGGTTTATCGAGTACAGTAACCTGGATTCGATAGCAGGGATCCATGCTCTTGAGGAAACACAAAAAGGCCTAGAGGCGCAGGGATCTCCAGGTGGTTACCACGATATAAACAGTGCACAGCCGGGTCATTCTAGGTTGATAGCACGGATATTCTTTCAATCAGGGTGACAAAAGTATGATAATCAAGATACTCACCGTCGTCAGTGCGGACAGTAACACATTTTTGTCCACCGAAGTCATCATTGGGTTCATTAATACCCCAATTAGAATAAACAAGTGGTGACCCATCAGACCAACTGTAAAGAGATAACACGTGACTAGTTAAAATAAAAAAGCGCTAAGCCATTAGGTCATCAAAATTGTATACTAGTATTAGAGACAATACGTTAAATAAATAAGTGGCGAAACAGCGAGAATATATAAAAGAGACAATACGTGACAAGTTAAAATAAATAAGTGGCAAAAAAAAAAACAGAGAATATATTAAAAAAAACAACACGTGGCCAATTAGAATAAATAAGTGGGGATACTTCAGAGAATATATAAAAGAGACAATACGTGATCAGTTAAAATAAATAAGTGGCGAAACATCAGAGAATATATACAAGAGACAATACGTGGTCAGTTAGAATAAATAAGTGGCAAACCATCAGAGCATCCATATAAGAGACAATACAGGACCAGATTAAATAAATAAGTGGCGAACCATCAGATAAGGCAGAAAATACGTGACCAGGTAGAATAAATAATTGGTGAACCATCGGACCTTCTATATTAAAGACAATACGTGACCAGATTGAAGAAATAAGTGGCAAACCATCAGACCATCTATATAAGAGACAATACGTGGTCAGTTAAAACAAATAAGTGGCGAAACATCAGAGAATATATAAAAGAGACAATACGTGGCCAGTTAAAACAAATAAGTGGCGAAACATCAGCTCATCTATATAAGAGGTAATACGTGACCTGATAGAATAATTAAGGGGCGAACCATCAGACCATCAATATAAGAGACAATACGGAACCAGTTTAAATAAATAAGTGGTGAACCATCAGACCATCTAAATGAGAGATAAAACGTGACCTGAAAGAATAAATAATTGGCGAAGCATCAGAGAATATATAAAAGAGACAATATGTTATCAGTAAAAATAAAAATGGCAAAACATCAGAGAATATATAAAAGAGAAAAAACGTGGCCAGTTAGAATAAATAAGTGGCGAAACAGCGAGAAAAGAGACAATAAATGGAGAAACATCAGAAAATATATAAAAAAGACAATCTGTGGCCAGTTAGAATAAATAAGTGGCGAAACATCAGAGAATATATAAATGAGACAATATGTTATCAGCCTAAATAAAAGTGGTAAAACATTAGAGAATTTATTAAAGAGACAATACATGGCCAGTTAAAATAAATACCTGGCGAAACATTAGAGAATATATAAAAGAGACAATAGGTGGCCAGTTAAAATAAATAAGTGTCGAAACATCAGAGAATCAATATAAGATACAAAATGTAATCAGATAGAATAAATAAGTGGTGAGCCATCAGATAGTAGAGAAAATACATGACCAGATAGAATAATTAATTGGCGAACCATAGGACCATCTATTTAAGAGAAATACGTGACCAGTTAGAATAAATAAGTGGCGAAACATCAGACCATCTATATAAGAGAAAATACGTGACCAGTTAGAATAAATAAATGTCAAACCATCAGACCATCTATATAAGAAACAATACGTGACGAGTTAAAATAAATACGTGGCAAAACATCAGAGAATATATACAATAGACAATATGTGGCCAGTTAGAATAAATAAGTGGCGAAACTTCAGAGACATATAAAAAGAGACAACACGTCCCCAGTTAAAATAAAAAAATAGCGAAACATCAGACGATTTATATAGGAGATAATACGTTTTCAGATAGCATAAGTATAGGCGAACCATTAAACCATCTATAAAAGAGAAAATACGTGACCAGTTAAAATAAATTAGTGGTGAACCATCAGACCATCTATAGAGACAATACGTGACCAGATAGAATAAATAAGCGGCGAACCATTAGACCATCTATAAAAGAGACAATACGTGACCTGATAGAATAAATAAGTGGTGAACCATCCGACCATCTATTTAAGAGACAATACATGACCAGATAGAATAAATAAGTGGGGAACCATCACACAATTTCTATATGTGACAATAAGTGACCCTATAGAATAAATATGTGGGGAACAATCAGACCATTTATATAAGAGACGATATGTGACCAGATAGATTTAATAAATGGTGAACAATCCCTACATGATTCTAAAAGGTTTAAACACTTACATGTCACCATTCATCTCTAGTTCATTGAGGCCAGTCCAGTACATAAACACGGTGTGAAGCGTGACCTTAAAGCAACAAAACATATGCCGATAAACTATTAAATCCCTTGGATTTTGTTAAATGGAGTCTGTGTGCCAAAATGAAAATGCCTCAACCTCTAATGAGGTTGGCAACACCCTGTGATGATGTTTGTAACACCTCGTGATGAGGTCTGTAACATATTGTGGTGAGGGATTTAACATCTTCCTATGAGGTTTGTAACAACTGGTGATGATGTTGTAACACTTTGCTTTGAAGTTTGTAACACTTTGTAATGAGGTTTGTAACACCTTGTGATAAGGTCTGTAACACCTTGTGATAAGGTTTGTAACACCTTGTGATGAGGTTTTTAACATCTAGTGATAAGGTTTGTAACATCGTGTGATGTGGCTTGTAACACCTTGTGATGAAGTTTGTAACACCTTGTGATGAGGTTTTTAACATCTAGTGATAAGCTTTTTAATATCTAGTGATAAGGTTTGTAACATCGTGTGATGTGGTTTGTAACACCTTGTGATGAGGTTTGTAACACCTTGTGATGAGGTTTGCAACACCTTGTGATAAGGTCTGCAACACCTTGTGATAAGGTTTGTAACATCGTGTGATGTGTTTTGTAACACCTTGTAATGAGGTTTTTAACATCTAGTGATGAGGTTTGTAACATCGTGTGATGTGGTTTGTAACATCGTGTGATGTGGTTTGTAACACCTTGTGATGAGGTTTGTAACACCTTGTGATGAGGTTTTTGACATCTAGTGATAAGCTTTTTAATATCTGGTGATAAGGTCTGTAACATCGTGTGATGTGGTTTGTTACACCTTGTGATGAGGTTTGTAACACCTTGTGATGAGGTTTTTAACATCTAGTGATAAGCTTTTTAACATCGTGTGATGAGGTTTGTAACATCTTGTGATGAGGTCTGTAACATAATGTGGTGAGGGATGTAACATCTTCCCATGACGTTTGTAACAACTTGTGATGATGTTGCAACACTTTGCTTTGAAGTTTGAAACACTTTGTAAAGAGGTTTATAACGCCTTGTGATGAGGTTTGTAACATCGTGTGATGTGGTTCGTAACACCTTGTGATAAGGTTTGTAACAACTTGTGATCAGGGTTTTAACACACTGTGGTGAGGTTTGTACAACCTTGTGATGATGTTTGTTACACCCTTCGATGAAGTTTGTTACATCTTAAAATGAGATTTGTAACAGTTTGTGAGGAGGTTTATAACATTTTGTGATGAGGTTTGTAACATCTAGTGATAAAGTTTGTTACATATTATGATCAGGGTTACGACATCTTCCGATGAGGTTTGTAACATCTTAAAATGAGATAACACTTTGTGATGAGGTTTGTAACATCTTCTGATCAGATTTTAATATCTTAAAATGATGTTAGTAACATTTTGTAATGAGGTGTGTAACACTCTGTAGCGGTTAAATCTTGTAAAACGGTTGATAACATAGTTGGAATATTAAGACCAATAATCAGGAGCGTTTTAAGGCGTTCTCAAGCCGTCATCAAGCAGGGGGAAAAGTTATTCTCCAGCTTTGTAAGTCTGGCTTCAATCCCCAAGGTATATAACGTGTGAGTAAAAAACCTTCTGTAAAAAAATATTACATTATTCATGGGGTAACAGTGTGAGGGTGGGAATCAAATTTGACCACATTAGACGACGGTTTATTTTGGTACACATCGACACAATCGCAGATTACAGGCAGAATATAACTGATGTGCCTCACAATCTAATAAAAATCGGATGCAAAGTGCTCCCCGTGTTTTAGTCGTCGCTGTGCTATAAGGTTGTAAATGCAAAGCGTTCATGTAAAATTTACACACTGGACACCGTGACTTTATGTGGTAACTTATATGCGAGTAACATATCGTCAAGAGGCTGGCTATTTCTTGTTCTTATTTCATCCTGTAACGAGGAGGGTCGAGTATCGAGCAAACAGGATGGAAACATGAGGTTGGTAACATCTTATGTCTAGGATGGAAACATATTTTGTATTATGAATGAGGCTGGAAACAAATGGTTTTGAGGCTGGTAACATATGTTTTTGAGGATAGAAACATATTGTTTTGAGGATAAAAAACATATTGTATTATAAATGAGGTTGGTAACTTATTGTTTTGAGGATGGAACATATTGTTTTGAGGATAGAAAGATATTTTATTATAAATGAGGTTGTAACATATTGTTTTGAGGATAAAAACATATTGTATAATAAATGAGGTTGGTAACATATTGTTTTGAGGATGGAAACATATTGTATTATAAATGAGGTTGGTAACATATTGTTTTGAAAATGGAAACATATTGTATCATAAATGAGGTTGGTAACATATTGTTTTGAGGATGGAAACATATTGTATTATAAATGACGTTGTGGCATATTGTTTTGAGTATAGAAAGATATTGAATTATAAATGAGGTTGGTAACATATTGTTTTAAGGATAGAAACATATTGTATTATAAATGAGGTTGTTAACATATTGTTTTGAGGATGGAAATATATTGTTTTGATGATGGAAACATATTGTATTTTAATGAGGTTGATAACATATTGTTTTGAGGATGGAAACATATTGTATTATAAATGACGTTGGTAACATATTGTTTTGAGGATGGAAAAATATTGTTTTGATGATGCAACATATTTTATGTCATAAAAATTTGTTGCTAACATTTTATATTGAAGATGGAGACATATGTATGATAAATGTGGTTGGTAACATCTGGTAAATTTAGAAAATCGTACAGTGTCAATAAGTTTGGTAGCATCTCGTGAAGAGGTCAATAAATTGGCTACATCAGGCTACATCCAATCAAATGTTTGGAAGCATCTCGTTAAGAGGTCAATAAATTGGTTACATCAGGCAACATCTAATCAAATGTTTGGTAGCATCTCGTGAAGAGGTCAATACATTGGTTACATCAGGCAACATCTAATCAAATGTTTGGTAGCATCTCGTGAAGATGTAAATCAATTGGTTACATCAGGCTACATCTAATCAAATGTTTGGTAGCATCTCGTGAAGAGGTCAATAAATTGGTTACATCAGGCTACATCTAATCAAATGTTTGGTAGCATCTCGTGAAGAGGTCAATAATATGGGTTTAAATGTTCGGGGACATCTTGCCAAGACATTGGTTATATCATCTATTTAAAAGGATTGTAACACATTCTAAAGATATTTGCGAATTACCTTGAAATTAATATTGCAACAAGTATGTTGTAAATGATATCAGTTAAACCTTGTTAATGACTTGGTCAAATATAGTAAATAATTTTACTTCATCTTGTAAAAACATAAAGCAATACGTTTTCTTGCCTATTTACTTCTGTATACTCATGTACATAAATAAAGGAATCGCTTCCCATTAGGCACTAAGTTTATCAAGCGATATAAAAAAAATTGCCACCTAAATGGCGACGGTCGTATATCTTCCGAGATGATGTACACAGTTCATTCCAGAACTACTGAGCGGCTTTTTCGTTCAACACTATAAGAGGATTAGACAATTCTGTTCAGGAATAAAATACTTTTTATCAAAACTTCTTCAAGGAAGTTTCAACATATAATAAAAGGCAGAGGGTCTACACAATTTTTTGTTAAGCTCTGAATAGGTCCGTAGCTATCAAACTCACATATACACTTGTTGACACGAAAAGTCATATAAGCATGTAATGGTTTCTATATATGTATTATGTTTTAGAAAAACTGGAGACATCAACGCACCGTTCGTAAAAGGAATTCATTTTCTTCTTGACTGCTAATGCTGACGAGATCTCCACCGACTGTCTTCTGGCAGTAATCACGGGCGTCAAACCAGTTCATTGTCGGAGAATAACTCTTGATGTAATAGCAGGTTCCATTAAAATACTTCCAATAGTGACCGCTTTCACACGTCACGGCTGAAGGGCAGAATATAGTTCGTCTCATTGTCCGTTCAACAATCGTCATTGTAAGAAATGTTTAGCGACAAATACGACAATTGTATTACACACAGTATCTTCAAACTCACCTGATCTTGTGTCGCCTTTCTTTTGCAATACTCTGTCGATTTTAAAGAAACTATATATCTAAATTTTGAATACGAATATATACAAACAGTGATAAATGTACGTGCTCTTCTCTTGTTCCTCTTAATTTTATTGTTATTAAGTTTTACAAGAAATATTTTATTTACAAGCATCTGATTCTTCGTGCATTTAAAGGGCTCAGTCTGGAAAGGTAATATATTGACTTACTGGGTGGCTCAGTGGCGGCAGGGGATGTCGGTGACGGCTGAACGGCTCCTGTAATCAATGCGTAATCCACTTAGAAGTTTTTAAAAATCAACCAAACGTATTTGAGTAACAAACAGTTAAATGTTTTAAATTGTTTACTTGGTAACTTCTTTTTTGTGAGCTGTGAGCCAGTTTAAGAGCTAAAATGCTAGCGACAACAAAACATGAAACCGAATATCGGACACTTTACGAAAAAAACTATGTTGGACCACACCGGAGATAGGCTTGTATCCGGATCAGATAACGATGTTTATATTGTCATCCCCTGTAGCTATGGGCTATATATAACTTAACATTACAGCACCAATAACTTTACACCAACGATTTCGTAATTTGTTATGGAGCTTAAACGATTCTATTAAACGAGATTGATATTTAACACAAATATAGAGCATTGCAAATGCTTTGCTAACGGCTACATCACTACGGGCTATTCTATACGAAGGTACATTGAAAGAATGCATTTTAATGTATAATTAAATACATGCAATCTTACATATGGAGGCATAAAAGATAAGTGAATTTGTCATACACATTTCTTTAAAATGGGCTGCAAGTTAGCAGAGGCCGTAAAATAGACTCCACAAACGCATGTAGCGTATGTTATTACCATGTGGACGAGAACCCTTTGTCAACATTGAAATAAATTGTTAACATGTAAAAGAAACTTATTTAACATAAGGTAACTTTTTAAACATTTTAAAAAAGATTTCCTTGTATTCCAAGGAGACTTGTACACAAATAAAGCAATTGCAAATCGAATCCAACAACTGAAGAGAAGAGGTCGATGTGATCACACAGCTTTCCATAGCTTTTTCTGTCAAAGGGGATAATAATTAAAAAAAAACAAACAATGCAAACACAAAATTGAACCAATAAAATTACTTTATGAGTAAGCAATAATCACTGAGGCATTTTACTTACAACAAGATGCACTGCAACTTAAATAGTTGTCTGAGCCCTCGTTGTCTCACATAGGCTATTCTGCCTTCAATTTTACAACATGTGATACAATGTAAGTAACCAGTGCAATTTGGTTTTTGATAAGATCCACAAGATTTAAAACGAACTGTTGGAGCATTTCTCACTTGAGAGACAGATAACTTGTTGAATCGAATCTGATCCAAACCTTTTTTGTGCTGACAGAGGATTTTCCTGTGAACATTACAGTTGGTATCTCTCCAGTAGTTAGCTTTAGCATCCCATTCGGTACAATGTTCTTGGTTATTATGGTTATCAGGCTGATCTGAGGCCCACATAGAGAAGTCAAATGGGGAGTCATCTAGCCAGTTATAACCTGAATACATAAATATACAAGTAATAACTGTATGACAAGTGCGTGTACCACCTGGTTATTATGGTTATCAAGCTGACCTGAGGCCCACATAGAGAAGTCAAACGGCGAGTCATCTAGCCAGTTATAACCTGAATACACAAATATACAAGGGATAACTGCATGGCAGGTGGTGTACCACCTGATTATTATGGTTATCAAGCTGACCTGAGGCCCACATAGAGAAGTCAAACGGGGAGTCATCTAGCCAGTTATAACCTGAATACACAAATATACAAGTGA
>JARFOD010157538.1:0-12165 GCA_031763545.1 Mopalia muscosa | reverse complement strand
TTGATTGATTGATTGATTGATTGATTGATTGATTGATTGATTGATTGATTGATTGATTGATTGATTGATTGGTGTTATACGTCGTGCTTAAAGGAATTTAATTTATAAAACGGTGGTGTATTCCAACAATAATTGACACTAGCACTGTGAACGTTTCGATAATTTTAAAAAGTTTGTTCTCCAGTGCTAAGTAAATACTACACTTCCAATCTTCTAGCCAACTGCCAAGGAACGACATTTAGAAGTGCGGTAACATAATTATACAATTTGGAATGGCTAGCACCTTGCGGCCGATCCATGTCCGTGTGAATTAAAACAGCGCAAGGCAGCAGTCAGCACTGGCTGTACACCTACCTTTTCATCCTAATCCCTCCATCCTATGGGACAATGTAAACATTATTTCTGTAGATAACCTATGAACGTAATAGAGTAAATCAAATGATAATAGTCATTGAAAAAATTTAATTTCCATATGTCTTTTTAAGGTGGTCATGAAATCTTTTATGAAATATCTATGATTTATCATTAGGTTCATCCGCATATACAAGTAAACCGATCGTTTACGCAACTCATAAGACTGTAACTATTGGAAGTGTTGCGATGCTTTTTGTTGGCGAGTCTCGTGTGTCTTTCTTGACTACAAGTGGTATGGATATTACCTCCCTTGCTGTTGACGCTTTTCGCAGATTGATATACGTGGGAGATAAAGGGAAGCAATCCATTGAAAGACTGCACTTAAATGGAACGTCAGAATACATCACAAATGCCGGATACATAGAAGGTAAATTTTGTAGGACTATATCATATGTAGAAGTTATTTGTGTCGATTCATCTTTATTTTTGCGGCTTGATTTTTATGTGACCCATTCAAGTTGCCATAAAATGATGTTTTCTATCTGACTTCGCTCCCAATGCACATCGGACTAAAAGTAGTTCTGTGGGCGGACTTACTCATTTGGTTTAAACCAGAGCTTTTCTCCATGCATTATGTACAGCCCGCTTTGTCATAATCCTAGTACAATTTTTACTGTATAAATGTAGTGATATTCGCTAAAAGGGCGCATATTGTGCGGTAAAAGCAAGACAAATTACAACTGTAAAAATACACCGGGACAATGATTTGATGTCATTTAGCTGTAGATTAATCAAATTATCTTTTTAAAGATACCGTCACCCAAATCAAACAAACACACAAATTGTAAAGATACTAACAAGTTTAATCGTATTTAAATAAATAAAATTGTTAAATGTTATGTTGACCTTTATAACACATTTACACATTTGTATGCACCTGTGGTCCTTCGTAAACGTCGAGCCCCTTCATCACTTCCTCGTAAGACAATAATGTTGCGGGTTTATCCAAAAGTTCCAGTTAAAAGCTAGATGGTACTTGGTGGTAACAAAATGGAACTTAATCTGTAAAATAGTGCTTATTAAAACAGATACGTACAGAATGTATCTAAATGTTCCCATTCCAATTATACGCCACAGACGTTCGTTATATTTCTTGAATAATCATTTAATTAGATAAAACTGCGAATTCATCAGTCGAAGTGATATGTTGGAATATCCTGAACTTAGGACTTCTGGCTCACATCGCCCAACATATGGCCTTTTTTTCTCTGGCACCCAATGCCCAATATCAGACCTTCTGCACTCTAGCTCACAAATTACCAACATCTGACCTTGTAACCTCTAGTTCCCAATACCCAATATCAGACCTACCGAGCTCTGGCTCACAAATTACCAGCATCTAACCTTGTAACCTTTGGCACCCAATGCCCAATATTAGACCTTCCGAACTCTTGCTCTCGAATTACCGACATCTGACCTTGTAACCTTTGGCACTCAATGCACAATATCAAACCCTCTGAACTCTGGCTCAAAAATTATCCGCAATCTGTCACCCGATGCCCAATATTAGACCATCTGAACTCTGTCCCACAAATTGCCAACCTCTGACCTTGCAGTTTTTAAAACTGAAAGGATCGATCTATTTAACTACTTTATTGACGAGTGTGTCGAATATTGACAATGGCGTGCAACTAACAGTTTCAACAAACAATGATGGAATCGCGACTAAAGTGTCTAATGAGTTATGCTGAAATTTGAAAATAGCTTGGTGGAGAATATGTTCAATCGAACAATAATTTGTCCTTTGCATTTTCCCCGCCTTTTCAGAAGAAAAGCTAACATGTTTTAAGTTGATTAAAGTGAGATGTGGCATTTCTTTCAAATCAATAAGTTCCTGTTATCACACCGTTTCTGTCTTCAGATAATAGAAACAAAACTTTATATTAAACTTAGGAAGAGAATCAGATAATTTTAACTTTGTTTCTATATAATGCCTAGCCTTTCTGGTTTTCAGGTTTAAGTTTTGATTGGCTAAGGAACATGTTATTTTGGTCCGACTCATTGGACGAAACAATTAAGTCATATGACCTAACCAAAGGACAAACTTCTACAGTAGCATCATCCATCGGGTCGTTTGTAGGCCAGGTCACAGTTGACCCCTTTACCAGGTTAGTAACCCTCAAGTTGGGTTTTTGGTGGAGATTTCTCTGGTGTCCTGCGAACGGCATGTCGGACGCTAAGCGTTTGTCGCCATTATGGCATTTTTGGGGTTTTATAACTGCTTAAATTAGTGAGTGTTTTGTAGAGAATTAACAATTTCATTCTGAACATAACACAAAACTTTATGGATTACAACTTCTAGTTTATTACGGGTGCAACGTTTCAATGTCTATTCAGGCATCGTTCTCAAGCATATATGATATAGGCTTGAGAACGATGCCAGGATAGACATTGAAACGTTGCACCCGTAAAAAACTAGTAGTTGTAATCCATAAAGTCTTGTGTTGTTTTTAGTACATCAGCTTCTAAATGCCTCTTAAACAAGTAATTTCATTCTGCCTTGGGTTCAGAATATAAGGCACTCCTTAGCTAGATTTACCTATTCTAAAGCGGTATGAAATTCGCAAGATTTATGTTTTTAAGAGTGTGGATAGTGTGTATCCGCCGGTAAATAGGCTTACCGCGAAGAAAAGACTCATTTTCGTGTATATTCATACATCTTACGCAACCGAGCGTACTGATGATAGACATTGATAGTAAGGTCAAAAATCTCGCGAGATTAAGCCAACTGTCATGAATAGCCTGTTCTACTTGCCTAGCACCTGGAGCACAGGTACCACAAACAGTGATCGGTTCGAGTTGTCATCAAGGGGATGGTGAAACCGTTTACAATCTCGACAGATAGGAGAGTTCTACATCAGCCTCGTATTCATCAGTCAGGCTGTTAAATCCGTTACGGTTGGCATTCTGTATGGATAATTTTTATATGCAATTCAGAAGTTAACTGCGGGATGTTTGGATTTTTTGTTTGTTTGTGCCGTCTTTAAGGATTTTCTTTACATAAAAACGTAGGTTTACTAGCCCAGCGGGTGAAAGAAATTAACCACCCTCGACATCACAGACAACAACAAAGTAAAGCATATGCCGTATCGTTTATTTTTGCTCTGAGTATTTAACCTTAATAAATCCATCTTCAGTTTTACATATTTGTATTATGTTGTGCGCTTGTGTCTGAAATTGTAAAATCTACGAAACTGTCGATAGATTACAGATTTGGAACGTACGTACCACAGAAACCTATGTCTATGAATTTCTATAGTTTAGTATAGATTTTGTACCTATAGATAAGTACAGTTTACCATAGTAATTTGTAGGTTTTGAGTCTATAAAATTTGAGTCTATTGATCACTTCAGTTACCTATTGATTAACATGGTTTACAATGTTATCTATAAAAATTACTTTAGAGTAATCTATAGAGTACTATACTCAACGATGGATTACTATTCTTTACTTTAATTATCTACAGATTTTCGCTGTGGTAAATTCCGCAAAAGTACCAATGATACTTATAGTAATTTTACTATAGTTTTTTGTGGTACTTTCTCAGAAGCGATGACATATACAGGTTTTATCGAAATAATGCTGTTTTCAATGCGAAATATTTTCTTCTGTTCACAGTCAAGTATTTTGGATAAGCTCTTCTCCTCCGAAGATAAAGAAAAAAAGCTTCCTCACGAATGAGCCAATCAAAACACTGGTTTCAAGGGACATTTCGCAACCTAAAGATCTTCACCGTGACGTTGACAAACAGACGTAAGTAGAATGAAGATAAAATATGTTAGACTTACAATCATCTTCAAGTCCATTGGTTCAATTCGGGATTTTGAGTTATGACATCAATAAAAAGGCCACACTTGCACTTCGCTAGGATCGGCAATCGTAAGCCCCGCTATCGAAATATACCTGCAGCGGCCGTAGATAATCTGCGGCGGCCTTAGGGTCATCCTAGGGCATATCCCTATCCATGTCGTAGGGCGTACGGTGGCATTGCGTTTGACATGCGGCTACCGAATATTCTAATGAATAACAATTGACTTTAGCGCCATCCCCCCACCCCCAACCACTGCACGAAAAAATTGTGACGGTCCGCGGAAATTCCACGGGCGCTCTAGGACGGCCTTCAGGTATCCCTACTGTGATTGTAGGCAGTCGCAGATTTATGTGTCCACATTTTCAATATACGCCATGTGGCTACCCTAACAAATGTGTCTGTAACAATATGTGATCGTGCGAATGCTACGGCGGCCCTAAAATTGCTATTGGCCGCAGATATTTTAGACCCCACTGCCACCTCGCCATATAAGATGTAGGCATAAGTGGTAGTTAATTCTAAAACTGTGGGATTAATCTGAGATTCGAATACGCTATAAGATATAGCGTGAATGGATGGTGTAAAAAAATCGGTTATATGTTGTCATGATCACATTTTTGGCATAAAAACGTTGAGCCCACGATTTTTCCAATGTCTAATTTTTGTTTTTATTGTTGTTTCGGTTTTCCTTGGACGACCTACAGCATTTACTGGACGGACAGAAACGTTATTAAAAGTATATCGTTCGATGGAACACTACAAAAAAACTTAGCAACTACACTACAGACTGACAACTATGGGATTGTCACATATAAGGTAAAGTCTCTAAATACGCAAATTACTGTATTCACAATGTATTCACTATAAATGTATTTATATACAATGTACACACTTACTCTATTCACTATGTGTTCATTTACCTCTATTCATTTTACTGTAAAAACAAAGTATTCCGCTTTACTTTCCAATGTTCTGTATTCAAAATGAATTCTCCTTGCTTTTTGTCTTCAATTTATTTATTATTATATATCTACAGCGTTTTCACTGAAATATATTCACAACATTTATACTTTGATATCTTCACAAGGTATTCGCTTGATATACGTATTGTATTCAGTATTCACCATTCTGTTATATTCAAAATATATTCGCTTTGCTTTGATTCAATGTAGTTTTTTTATATATCCACAAAGTTTTCACTCTACTATGCTCACAACGTTTAAACGCTAATGTCTTCACAATGTATTCAATTTATGGTGTACGTAAAGTACTCATTGTTCTGTATTCAAATTGCAGTCACTTCGCTTTTATTCAATTTATTTATTTTGTTTTTTTCTTTTTCTTTTTATTTATTTAATCAAAATGTATTATCTATGTTTTGTTTTTTGTTCTCCTCAATGTACTGATATATCCACAATTCATTCACTATACTATATTCATAACGTTTTACTATACTATATTCATAACGTTTCAACGTTAATATATTCACAACGCTTTTGCTTTAATATATTCATAACCTTTTCACATTATTTTTTTCATGATGTATTCACTTTATTTAATTCAAGGTGTATTAACTTTAATATGTTTTGACTTTACTGTTTCTATGTTTGTTTGATTTGGGTTTAACATCCCACTCCAAGGTGTTTCACTTATATGGTGGCGTCCACTTCTCAATCTGCCTTACTTATATACGTTGGAAATCCGAGAGGAAACTACCCCAGCATTTGCCGTTTCCCTCCGTGTGAATACTGTGTTAAAGCGTATAATGAAACTTAAAATACATTCACTGTACTGGGTTTTCAATGCATTCAAATTGCTTTCTTTACAATTGTTTTATATTGGCTTTTTGACATATCCTTTATTTCAGGACATATATATCTGGTCATCGCGCACCTCGTCCAAGAGATATCTGAATACAGCCAATATTGTTCACAACACCCATACTACTCGAAAATCCGTCATCGCCGACTCAACCATTGTTGCCGTTAAAGTCATGGACATTTTTGTTCAACCGGAAACCAGAGGTAGAATAATTGTGTTATCAAACCATCCCTCCCACCAAACACACGGTCATACCTCGCACAACACAACTATTGTTTTGCGATAAGCCGTAATGTTAACGTATGCTTCCACAGTTTTCTCCCAAACCTTCTTTGGGCGAAAACGCTCGGCAAATACCTTATCGGTACTCTTGGAGTTCACCATCCAAATCTTGGCAGGTACTGACCGTAGAATGTTTAAGTTAGCTTCTCTACTATGGGTTTGACAGGGGTTGCCAAGCTACCTCAAAAAGCTATGACCAGAAACCTCCACTCGTGAAGTTAAAATCGAGGATGACAAAAACGGAAGTTGGTCTTACACTTCTAGATGGCGCATACTACTATTAATTTGCCATAAGCCGTAATGATTACGTTTGGCCCCACAGCTCCCACACAAACTTTCTTTGGGCGAAAACACCTGACACATACGTAAATCGGTCCTTTTTAAGTTTCGAGTAAAAATCTTGACAAGGCACGACCGATGATTTTTTTTAGCTACATGCCCTGAAGTGTGATAGGGTTGTCAAGCAACCTTCAGAATGTAAACAGCCCAATCACCCCTTCATCAATGATGATAAATATACCAAAGGTTACATATTTGGGCTATAATATAACACTGACCAGAAACATCCACTCAGTTACTTCATACAATACTAAATACCCCACCAAAAACAAATTGCCAGGACCAGAACAAATAAAACAAGACAACACACCATTTTCATTAAGAACTATATTCGAGGCTGACTAAACGCAAGTTCATAATTGTGTCTTACGCCAAATGGCAAATTCCACATAGCAGCGGCATAATGTAAAGGGCAAGTAACACATGTATGATATGTTGTCAGTTTGTAAGCCGTCAAATAATCGAACCCACCACCCTTAGAGCCAGGCACTGAATCACCAGCAGTAAATGCCCGTCACGTAGACTCTGATTGCCGTGCGTGCTATTTCCCAACGGCTTTTAACCTGTTGTTTTTTAACTAGGACCCGTTCTAATTAAAAAGGTATTATTAGAAGATAGCTAAAATACGGTTAATATTCACTTTATGAAAGATACAAAAAACATTACATTCTGGTTTTATTTATTCCAATAATCATTCTTATTTATTTTTTTTTTTACAAGTAATATTACTTCCGTGTAATAACTAGCTTACATGGTAAAATATTTTACAGATGCATCAAAATGTAAATATTCCTCAGAAATATGTCAACATTGTTGGCAAAGCACTGTTCCAGGGTATATCAGAAAGCAAGATAATTATAGGATAGGTAAAAAGTTAGCTCAGGATCTGCTGGAGAAAAATTATGAAAAAAATATACACTACTTAATAAACACTTATAAGGCGGTATATTAGTACTGGTCAAATGTTATAACATTTTGCGTTGGAGACCAGCAGAACATCCTTGGAAGAGCGGTACTCCAGTTCATGTCAGAAAACAATATTATTATAGCACAAGACAAAATGTATTGCTTTGAAAAATTTATTGATATTAATATAAAGGTATACAATAGTATTTGTCAAACGTAATCCTAATATTTGTTGAGTAAATTTACTGGTAAGACATTGTTAAAATATACATTTCATTCATTGTATATATATGTAAATCTTTGAAAGAAGTATTTTCTGGTTTCCATACTGTGTAGATTAGATTCAATTTCGTCGGCTATGTTGTTTTTCACAGGTGTTTGTTTTGAGAATGGCGGGTGTGATCATTATTGTATACCGACCTCTAAATCCAGAAGATGTGACTGTGAATTCGGATTCACCTTACAACCTGACGAGAAAACCTGCAAAACAGGTATATATTATCACTGTCAATTCAGGATTGCGATTAAGTTGGGTATGTTGTTCACACCTTTGAGATGGTATAAGATTATCAATGCTGGGTTTGACGGTTTCCTTGCAATCTCTGCCCGAGTTGTCGCCCCTTGCAGATTCGCCACTCCTTGTCAAAATCTACTCCATATTATAACCACCAAGCACATTTCAGCTTTTAAACACATTTTGTGATATTTCGGATAAACCCGCGCCATCTCCATCTCACCAGAAAGTCTAAAGGTGGAGCACTACTTTTAGCAACAACTACGAAAAACTTTCAGGTGCTTAATAATTTTAAATTGTGTAATGTTGGTCGTCATTATATTGCACCATGTTTTGATTTATATGAATTTGATGGTATCTTTTAAAAACAAAATGCATTGATATACAGCCGAATTACATCATATAATATCCCCCAGTATTTATAGAGCAGTAATTTACCTTGCAACTCACGCACAATTTTCGGCGATTTACCGAATATTCACAAAGGCAGTGTACAGTTTGAAGTGGACAATCTGTCGTCATGTAAGTGAAATACTCTTGAGTACAACATTAAACACCAATCAAACATACTTATGAATTTTTTGCCTCTTTTACAGGAAACATGACCAGTGAGCATATTGCCTTTGTTGATTTCACGGCAGGTCGGATATATCAAGCTGACCCAACTTCCGGGCATGTATCAGTGTTTATGTTAATAGAAAATCCGACCGGACTGGCGATAAATTCCGAGAATTCTCGCGTGTATTGGTCGGATTTCTTAGGCAGAAATATCTACTCATCAAACCTGGATGGCTCAGATCTCACAAAACTAATCAACCTAGGTAATATATAAATCGTATTCTAGTATTCTATAGTGGACGAGACTAAGACAACTCTCGTACGCTGTGCCAGGCCATCGCGCATTAATTTCATGCAATATTTTGGGCGACGTATGCCACAGACCAGCAAATAAAAGAAGTGCGAAAAAAGATGGGCCGAGTGTATCTTAGAGTCAATGTCTTAACGTAGGAAGTAGAATGGGTAATATATATGCCAATTTTCAACCGTGATGTCAGTTAAATACTGTATCCGGAACAGAATTCAAAATAATGGGATTTGAGCGGTCAAATAACGCCAGTCTTATGGATTGGCCTCTAAAATATATTGAACTAATCAATTCTACAACACTGTTAAGGGGCCCAATTGTTTAAATGTACTGTCTCCGTAATTAAGAGAGTTATGGGACACATTCATAAAATCGGGAAAATGAGTCTCATCTCTTCCTTTTATGATCATATATACATCTAGTTCTTCTACTTTGTCGATATTTGTAATGGCGTGTTAAACCAGAATGCTTCTCTGAACCGAGTGGGTTCAAAACTTAAGATTTATAGTTACTTTTCTCGAAAGAAAAGTTTTTCTTCAAAATGCTAAAAATACTTAATCTGCTGACAATTCATGATGGTAATAACTACAATAGAAGAGAAATGAGGTAGCAAATGTGGCAATGAAGTTCTGAAGTAGACTGAAAAGTTTATTGTTTCTTTCCTTGTGGTTTTATACCCAAACAAGATTTTTGTATGTCGTCTTATATGAGTGATCGGTTTTATGGCGGAATTTCCTTTCTGCTGGCTCTCATCTGCTAATGTACAGATCAAAGAACCCATAGACAAACAAACTTCTCTGCATGGGCACTGTAATTCAAATGTGGCAATATCTCGTCTTGTCATACTCGGGAAGCATATCACATTTCCTCGCATGATACATAAATTTCTTAGAATTTATTTCATTCTGTCATCATCATTGCTTTCTATATTATACAATTTAATGTTATCTACAATTGCATGTGTTTTGGCCCATTTGTACAATCTTGGCTTATGTTTTCGTACAATACAATACATGACAGTCAAGTTTAATATTCGTACATATTGACAGCTTTACTCGGTGCGCATAGGCGTAGGGGACGAGGGGGAGGGCGGGGGTAAGGCCCCCCAAATCTATTTTTTTCGGGCAAAATTCGATCAACTTGCGATATTTTAAGGGAAAAATATCATACAAGAACGACAATATGTAGAACTGTTATTGCTCATTTTTTTCTTTTCTTCGGCCTGATTATATATAAGTCATCAATAACTGTGTATTTTTAACAGTAATTCTGTGAAGCCGTAATACGTCTGGTATGTGATCGTTGGCGTCGGGGCCCGATACAATTTTGAGGACAAAACTGGAAAATTATCAGATATTTTTCAGGACAATTATCAGACAAACGTCAATATGTAGAAGTGTCATTGTTATTATTTATTTTTTTATTTTCTCAGACTTGATTTTATATAAACCAGCAACAATTATGTATTGCAGCTGCAATTATGTGAATGAAGTGTCTGAATGTGATTATAGAGATTATGTATATGATGTCTGTGCCTACGTTATTTTGTATGGGTGAAACTCGGGCATTTGATTATTTGAGATATATTTCGGGCAAAATATCCCACACTTAGATAAGGATTGACTTATCATGAAACGAACAAAACAATCAAGAGATGATCAGGATAATTTGCTGTCAGGACCGGTATCGGGAATCGCTTCATGTTTACATCTTAATAACTGTAGAAAGTTGTTTCGCACTTGTTGAGAAAATACTTGTTTCATTTCAGTAACATTTTGTTTATCAGAACGTCAGTTTGGATGTTTTAATAAACTTTCTGGCATATTATCGGGATAGGAAAAACAAAATAGCCATGGCTATTCTTTGAATATTTCTGTTACTTTTAATGGGTATAAGGGTGTTGTTGTTTTTTTTTTTGGCAGTTTAAAGGTATATAGTATAAATATAATGCAATTCGGTATTTTCATTCGCGTCACCCCCACCGAGGTCAGACATAACGTCTTAATTAAAAACGTCTAAAGAAACTGTCTGATTGGCGGGACCTGAATGTCTTTCTAAATTGTATTTGATGGCTTTGGGTACCCAAAACGTCTTCCTGAACTGTGATTTAACGGATTTGAGTCTCATAAACATTAACGGAATGTGATTTATCGATTGATTAGCATGAACGTCCTATTGTACTGTGCCCATTCGGAACTCGAAAAAGGTGAAGAAAAAAGAAAAGAATAAACAATATAATGCACAAAAATTAGAAATCTAGCTGGCTGAATGGAATGGGAACAATGTACTTATATCTAACGTTTGGAATTGTGTTCGATAGTTTTGCAGTATATGACTGGAAAACAACATACTAGTATCCCATTCCATAAAAAAAAGTTTGGCTTAGAAATATTTCAATCTAGAAATGATTTTTATTTTAGCATTCTCACCAGTTTGATAACTTTGACCAAAACTTTCGCTTCATAAATTACTCTTTTGGCTAATCGGGCCAAAAGCTATTTTTTTAAAAATGGATAATAAAATCTCAATCTTGTCAATGTTCTCGTCCATAATATATTTCCAAAATCGGCATAAATTACCGCTACACCTTTCCTCTTTCTCAGAACTTTCGGGGCTTAGGTGGATCCTCTCCCTTTTGTTGAGTATTCATGTTTTTGAATGAAAATGGCTACCACAAAACTACAGTTACAGCTATAAGAGGCAACCGTTTTTATAGTTTTGCCAAAATAAACGGCAGTTCTGCGTCCAAACTTCTGTAGAATCTCTTCCATATATTTGTATCATTTTCTTAAATGTCATATCAACACTGTGTTCGAAGAACTTCAAAAACTCCAGAATTACACCGATGCAAAATACGAATCCTTTGGAAGTAATAATTCAAATCAATGCTAGCACTTGATGACTTTCTAATGAAGAATTCCTGCACATCCTTGCCTACCAGACTGAGGTGAGATTTTAGACAACAAAATAATTGTGGCTCTTGTCTTTTTTTCTTTTTAAAATTGCAAGAATAAAGATGATCAATTAAAATGATGGAATTACTTTCACTGCCAAAATTCGCTGAGATCGGCTCTACATGCAGGCTTCCTCATTTTCGGAGCTAAACACAGAACTGACCAGGCTATATGAGCTTCGACCAGTCTCCAGTTATTACTGTGTATATCTGTCTACTAACGGTTCGTACCATACATAAATATTTATTGATGATAAAT
>JARFOD010157537.1:0-17943 GCA_031763545.1 Mopalia muscosa | reverse complement strand
GCAATGAGTGAAGGGAAGAAATAAGGAAATTAGATGAAAAAAAATGGCGAGTTGGGCGAAATTGTATTCCCCTCCAAAAGAAAAGTTCGACAGGAAACGAAAGAAATGCCGAGACTAAGCAACCAGTTAAAGAGAAAGAATACTACACGTATCCCTTGAGGAGAAGACAGTTGATACCCATTCAATTAATCTGAGGTAAAGGACAGATCAAATTAAAACGAAAACAAGAAATACTAGAGAACATAAGAAACTTAATGAATATTAAAAGGGAAAGGAATGGACACTTAGAAGGATAGAAAACAGAAGTAGGAGCAGACCAATGGGTCTCCGCAAACTGATTGCATATTGATCAGCTAGAGATGTATTAAAGAATACACAGTCTTATTACTTTTGCTCTTTTTGAAATATATTTTCACGGACATGCAAACACATGCTTCATAGATGTGGAAATCAAAGCTACTTTCATGTAGATTCTTTTTGAGACATTTATCTGTCACAACGAGAACTATGTGCGACCGTTTGACATGAAAGCGGGCGGTGCGTCTAATCATCGCCTATATGTCCGTGCCTACCACATACAAAACATAAACACGTATCAGAGAGCATAGTGTTATGCAGCTGTTCTCTTTGTACTTCTGTCAAAGCATATAGGAATCACAAGAACGTACAACAAAGCAGTGGTTTGTGATATTATGGTTTATGAGTTTTTGCAGAGAAGCTTTGCTTTAGGTTTTAAAAGATAGCTAACTAAATCAAAAGGAAGCTTTATCTCGGAAGTGATGTTTGCAACAGCCGCTTGGCACCAGTAAACACAAAAAACATTTATATCACGCGCTAACAAAATGAATTACCAAATTGAATTGAAATAAGAATAAAAAACGGAAATGGGATTTGATTGAAAGGTTGATTATTTCATTGCAAATTGAAAAACCTTTTTTTAGCCAGCAAAATTATTCTAATATTTCGCGATGATGTTTATGCAACATGACCAATAATACGAATTCTTAATAAATTGCGCGAACAAGTTTAATATCACTAATGTCTTATTTATTTTCTATGAACCATAGCAATGGACTTCCTGAAATGAGATTGTTAACAACAAGACTATAATACGAACCTTAAGTTCCACTATCTCGAATACATGCAATTATTTGTTGTCACTGTTTTTGTACTTCAGATATACAGCTATACATCAAAAGCTTCGCATATTCCACTAATGTACAAACGAGTTCTGTTAACCGTTATATAGGACGAAATTTTGTTGCCAAGATTGAAACCAAAGCAAAAAGTTGAGTGGGCTTAACAGACAGGTAGATGACGCTGCCTTACAAACAATTCGCCGGTGTGGCATTGACATTTTTAACACGATTTCAGAAAATTGTTGAGAAAGGTTCCGGTTAGAGGGCCGAACGCCAGTAAAAAAATGTTTACATGTACTGGCTCAGGGGTGATTAAGAGAATACAATGTTATGCAATAGCACCAATGAAAGTCACAAACAGCGACGGTGGTAGAATATCACAAAGATTTTGATGCTTTTCGAACACCCTGTTGTCGCGGTGGCAAAATACCTCAAATATTTGACATTGTAGTTACCGCGCGTGTGCACACTTGTGAAGGATTTGTGGAACTTGCACCATAACGTTGGGACCGATGTCCCGAATTTATGTTGCAAGTTTCACAAATGACGTCTCGATTAAGAAAACAATTAACTGGTATATAATGATATTCAACGGCTATACAGTGAAATTATCTGTAGTCATGTGAAAATGCTTACATTTGTCTGTATAGCGAAGCGATCCTTACAAAATCTCACCAATGTGTCTTCCGACTTCCTTCTGCCTCGCCCCCACCCTTCCGACCCTCTCTCCCCACCCCCCTCACCACGAGATCAATATCTCATTTGAGACTTATATCAGGTATAATAGTGCTCAAAATTATCAAGGACGATAATTCACTGATTGGGAGTTAGCAGCTTGTACATGAAGTGGTCGTCGAGGCGGATGAACTCACCGTTTTGAAAGTTCCTGAGACTCTATTGGGACGTCATTAGTTAAGTCTTCTGAAAGACCTCCCCCATAGGAAGCATATTGACCTGGAATGGAAAAAACATTTCGTGCGTCATTTACCTGAGCGGATAACGTGAGCAATCACCTGACTATATCGGTACTCATTTAAAATGCCTCGTGCCTTTACACCAAAAAAATAAAAATAAAAAAATACCAATTTGGTAACCATAGAAACGTATCGGATTGTCAACTTCCATGGTCGCGAGCAATTAATAAAAAGGTCAACAAAGAAAAAAATTGGTCGACTTTCCTTCCCTTTCATATTAGGAAGAAGGAAACGATGCAGAACTAGTCAGGTGTAATGTTAATTTGTCACAGAGTTGCATTTTATATATAGCCAGAGCCCAAAAGTTTCCGTCTAATATACAAAGGTAAAATACATTTACCTGATCTATTGAAGGGCTTCAAATTATGTTGTTATAAGAATTTTAATTATTTTGCAGCATATTGGGGTGTGTTAAAATCACAGTTTGTGGTTGGCTGTTTAAACTCCGTTGCGCCAATCTCCATGCCTTACCTGTACTATTGTACGGTTTCCTATTTTATTTATATAACAATTTTGATTATTCCGTAGCATAATGGGAAGTGTAAATATCCCGCTTTGTGATTGGACCGCTGCATTATCCATTTCCCCAATCTGCAAACTCGTAACAAAACTACATTCAGCCTTAGTAGAGTCTTGTTAATTCAGACGCGATATTTGCAGTGTTACACAAATACGGGTATATACCTTCAGTAAAACAAATTTCTCATGAATATCGCGCATTTCAATCTTCCATCTGTGGATGATAGTGCTTAGATATTTCACCTAGTTACTATCATTTTTATGCGAAATGCCGGTTTAAAACGAAATGAAATCTAATTTTGGTAACAATTGTTATGTTCTGTTGTCAATCATGAAACGTCAAATTATGACATGGTACAAGGGGAGGAAAATACATTAATCGATACACGTTATGACAACCAGAAATCACAGGATTGGTTAAAATGCAGTGAAGGTTTTAAACTCAGATATGTCGAGCGTAACTTGAGATATGAAAAGCATCACCCTGCGTTCTGAACATAGAAAGGTTGAGTGGCGTTTCGTGTAGTACATAATGTTATTTTTATCGAACCAAGAAGCTCCCACCAAAAGACCCAAAACTCCATTTTAAATAAAAAACGCATTTACCCTAATCCATGGTAAAAGACACCCAAATTCCCTATATGCGGATTTAGACAAATATCGAAGACAAGCCTAATTTAAATATTATTATGTGAAATTAAGATTTTAATTTAAAACGTTTAGAAAACACCAGTTTCTGTTTCCCAATCTTTTCAACTTACTTTTTACAGAAGAAAGGCAGCAGATAGTGATGAAGAAAACAACCGGAAGTGTGACGTATAGAATGGCTGTGTCAACTCGCATCTTTTTCCTGGAGGGATTCGAGGTTGGGAGCTGCAATCACAAAAACAATGGTTAAAAATATATGTTAAATACTGCTATCTCTTCATATAAATTCAATCTTATTATAAGTTCGTATTAATCCTCTCCAGGGCCCGATTCCACAAAGCATTTTCTGACTTAAATCAAAATAGTTAGAGTGAGATTTTCCCCAACTGTCATAATTTTGTTTTACAGTTATACTTTTAATTTTTACTTACTTACATTATAATAATAATGCACGAATTTTAAATGTTAAAGTTAAGCTGTGGAATCGGCCCGGACTACTTATTTCTGTTATTTCGCACTTGACAATAAAGGGTATTATACAGCAACAAGTAATCTACCGAGAAGCGTTAACTCTCAGATGATGATCCGGAATCGTGATAATGCAGCCCCGTGTGATCTCAATAAAGCGACAAACAAAACACGGTGAACGGTTTTGAGATCTGAATTTAGTAAGATTGTGGTTCACACTAAACCAAAACTAACTTAATTCAAAACTTAACCTTAGGCTTAGCCTGATTCAAAGCTTACTTAACGCGAAACCTAAAAGTAACCTTAGTCTAACCCCAACCAGTAACCTAACTTTACTCAAAACGTAATTCTATGCTTAGCCTAACCCAAACCTCAATAAATTCCAACCCTTAAGCTAACCTTAGCCTAACCCAAACTTCAATAAATTCCAACCCTTAAGCTAACCTTAGCCTAACCCTAACCATAGCCTAACCCACACCTTAGCCTGACTCAAACCTAACTTACTGGAAACCTATAAGCAACCATAGTCTAACCCAAACCATGCTTAAATCAAAACCTAAAACTAACCAGAGCCTGGCTAAACTTACCTTAATTCGAAACCTCAATCTAACCGTTGCCTAATCCAAACCATACTTAATTCTAAATCTAAACCTAACCGTAGCCTAACCGAACCCTCGCTTAATTCGAAACATAAATTAACACTCAAATTGAAGCGTCTAACACGACGGTGATCCATTAACATGTCATTAATAGAACTT
Source organism: Mopalia muscosa (assembly GCA_031763545.1). Classification (NCBI taxonomy): domain Eukaryota; kingdom Metazoa; phylum Mollusca; class Polyplacophora; order Chitonida; family Mopaliidae; genus Mopalia; species Mopalia muscosa. The sequence goes on along the minus strand of JARFOD010157537.1, from coordinate 13,437 downwards.
ATGCTTTGCGTTTGATGTTATTATTAATGTTGTGAAACCATAAATGATATAACAATTGAAGCAATCGAATTGTCAAGCCAAGATATGTCTAAAGTACAATTTTCCGCCTGTACGCTTTGAGTCGCAATGCACGAATCTGTCTTTTACTGTGTTCAAAGTAAACCTACGACTTGTATTGCGTTGCTGATACGTTTCAACAGAATTAATCTTTACCTGTCGACAACAGGTGTTAAAAACGACAAACTGATTAGATTTCCCTATTATTCTTTGACTTCTGTGAGCTTACCTATCAAACCGTTAGTTAGTTGGCGGCATAATGTGACAGAACACTGCGCTATTATTGATAAATCTCTTCTATTTACATATACATGTAAAAGGCGCCATGGCCTCGCTCAGAAACACACCCAGAGAAATATTAACAGTACAGACATTTTGTTACAAAATATTTCTACTCTAATAAGGCCGATGTCTCGCGAGAGCCCTAGTTGCATATTGGATGGAATGAACTTTAACTGGACAAAATCCAGACAGTCTTTGATCAATGGAAATTGAAACAAAATTGTTAAACATATACAAGACGTTCCTGCATTCTAAAATATAATGAATTCTACTTCCTAAGTCGTGACAATGACTCTAAGATACATGTATCCGGGCCATCTTGTTTTGCACTTCTTTTATTTGCTGACAGGTCGCGCCAAATATTGGGGACAATTAATGCGCGATGGCCTGGCATAGCGTGCGAGAGTTGTCTTAGTCTCGTTCTAGGTAAAAGTGGAAGTTACGGGACTTTCAAGTCTACAGTTCACGTGGAAAAGAGACGAAGAGGGTTTCTTTTAGCAACAGATACTTGATCCGTATTTCTGCATTTTTAACGAGGCTAATGGGCAATTTCAAGTCTCGTTTGGCATAATATGCGTAATGGCATAATTGGACAGAGCTTATTGAACTGATAATAGCCGGTAATTGAAACAAAAAAAACCCCTTGAAATTACACAGTTTTGTCCACTCAAATTCTAAATCTCTAAATAAAGTTACATTGTAAGATAGACTATTAGAGATAACAAAACTCTGCATTGATTTAGAGGGTTGTATGCCATGGTGAATGCTGCTCGACATACAAACGGTAGGACTACCTGTTAGCGTAACATAGGGGGAGGTTTGAGAATGAGCGAAGTGTTGCCTCGGTACTGTCGGAGCTAAAGGGAAACATGAAACCGACGATGCTGTATTGCACTCTGTGTCTGTCCTGTAACGTCTTTCTTCGTTACCAGTGCTGTCGACAGAGGTTTCCCTCGCCCATTGGGCTTGCACGCCGTTATGTGAGTGAAATATCATTAGGTCAGCGTTTAAACACAATCAAGCAAACAAACAAAAATCGTGTTACATGGACAGCAGGCTTGGAAATAAGATATTGTCATGTCTCGAGGCTCGAGGAACTCCATGGCAACATAATCCTCCAACCAATATTAAAATCAACAGGCTATACTAGCTAACATATAATACAAGATAGACTTTTTATATCCCTTGAGAGATTTCAAAGATAACTCCACAATGTCGTTTATAGCGTTATAAATAATTAATTCGTTGGAATGTTCAGTTGATATGAAGGTCAGGTTTAGTCTCCTCCTTCTTCCCTTTGCAATGAGTGAAATGTGAAAGGCGAGGCTTTCGCATTTCTACCCTAGCAGCAATTCGAGGCAAAACGTGGCAAAAGTGTAACTGGACTATTGTAGAAACAAGCAGCCAATCAGAAAGCCGTTTACACACCAAAGTCGTCATCAAACAAGCGTGGCGTCTCTGTCAATTAGCGTGTCTCTGATAATGTCAGGACACGTTAATCGGACTAAGATCTTCCATTTATATTACATATATTGCCTTCTTGTCGTCCTGCATTTAGACCGCCCCTTTCATTCCAAAGGAAGCTCCATTCTGATTGGCTGGGGGTAAAGAGAGGTCATTTTCCAGAAGCTGTTGTAGACTCTAGCTAACTCAGATTTTCCGTCTATGAAGGTAAAGTAGGAAAGTAAGAGAGGCTAAATTTGCTAAATTATATTCTCTCACCACTTTGAGATATTTTTTAAAATTGTTTCACCGACTTGTGACTTTACAAGAATACACAATTATGTTATGCAGTGCTAAAATAGAAGTTTGCCTTGTAATAAAATGTATATACACAAAAACTTGTACTATATACACAAAAACAAAAACTTCTCTTCATATGTCTGTATGCTAAATGATCGGATTTAAAGTGATGTAGGGGCCTTTCCAACCCAGACTTAAACTTAGAATTAACATTGAACTCATAGTCACTTTAGATAACTAGGTGGTTTGAGGTATAGGAAAAAGTAGAACCGTTAATGTAGCATACAGTATAAACCGTGCAGATTAAATCACGACTGATGCGTTGGTCGTGAGAATCCCCATGATAACAGTACAGCAACGTTTGATTTGTGCTGGACTGGAATTATATATCAACAAACGAGATTCGTATCTGGGAAGGACACCTCATATATAGTGGTTGTATAATATAAGGCTATCATAGACCGGTTCGTGTTCAATCGGATCAAACCAGGAACTTTTCATTCGTGCTTGGCTGCTAGATTCACGGATAACAAATTATTAACAAATGAGACTATGATATCAGTCAGACCGATCGCAGACACAGTGAACTCATGCAATGAGATGACTGGGTTAAATAGTCAACGCTATGGGAGAGGACAACAGCGTAAGAATTGGGACAGCTTGACGCCGTTGATATTCAGGTGATACAATCATGCCATTGCAATATGATTATATGAACATGACCCAAATCGGCAAATCTCGTGACTAATGAAAGTAAGAGTTTCATAAAAGTATGGCGCCGAAAGACTCGTATCTTGACCCAATGGTATTCTCACCTACAGTCAATAATGGAACCACTCTTGGACTTTCATACCCATGTTTACTTTAAGCTGTGAGATAAAAGACAACCCATCGTCCTAGCTATTAAATGGTAGGCCTACGATGTCCCTCAATCATCCAATTACTTTTTTAATAGCTATTAAAGGTTATCATGTATTAGATGACGTCACATTACGTTGAAGATATACGATAAAGCATCAATCCTGGAAAACATAACCTCACACGTTCCTTTGGACATCATATTAATTGTGGCATAGATGAGGTCACAATATGTTTAGAATACAGTGTCAATTCTGATATAGATGACGTCACAATATGCTTAGAATGTATTGTTTATCCTGAAATAGATGACGTCACAATATGTTTAAAATATACTGTTAACCCTAAATTAGATAATATCATAATATGTTTAGAATATTTTTTTTTAATCTTGAAATACAATACGTCACAATATGAATAATTTTTTTATTTTCTAGACTAGAATCTGTTCAACCTAAGAAAGTGTAATCCAAAATAACGAAAATACTACGTCACAATAGGTTTAGAATATATTGTTAATTATGAAAAAGAAAAAGTTTTGATTTGTTTAGAATACAATAATATTCCTGAAATAGATGACGTCATAATATGTTAAAAATATATGATTAACCCTGGAACCCACGAGGGACACTTAAAGTGAATACAATATTAAATCTGCTCAAGTTCATGGATTCTTCACTTTCAGACAATGTCGTGCGAAGAAAAGCTTTTATATGTCGAACGGTAAGTTTTGACAAAAGTCCACTTAAACACAGGTATGGCTGTATTTGGCGACTCCAAATTATTAATTTACAAAAAATCCAAACGTTCTTGTACCAGAGTTTATAATATCAAATAATAGTTTTTGAGAATAGTATACATTATTTAAACTCATATTTTTTACATCTTTATACTTCTTCTTTTTTTTTTTTTTTTTAATTTTAATATCACTATCTGTAGCATATAAAATCTGATCGACGGACAAATATGATTACTATAGTAATTGTAGTCCTGGGACAATATAGCACAAGTTAATGCCTGTGCAGGCTCATATATATGGCAAAATGTCCCTGGGTTTGTCTTTTTATGACAGCCATTAAATTTCACACACCTGTGTCCTTTCCGCCAAATATACTATTATATAAAATATATTTTTGCGTAAAATTATATGATGAAGACCCTCGAGGTAGATTTATGTATTCCGCCTTCAACATTTATATATGTTACAGAAGAATTAACGAGTTTATTAAGTTGGTGTAGCTATTATTAAAGTGAGTATTCACATGGATAGAAATAATGAGCCGGAAATGATATTCATTTGTTTAACTTGACTTGCGCAGTGCAGTTAATTCTTCAGGATTTTTATTGATATATGTCCGCCGCTTTTAGGATTCAATATATTAAAATTATCTAATGCTAAGGTTTTCGTGTGCTTGTATTTGCTGAATATTCGTCAGTAAGTAAACACGCTTGGTTCTAGAATCTGTCGCCAATTAAAGTGGTGTCCAAAACTATACGGCTTGTTGACGTTTAAAATTGTTCGCAAAGGTATCTCATACGACGACTTCCGAAGGCCGGTGTCTTTATGGTAACCCGGTTGGAAGAGACGTTAAAGCCAGCCCGTGATCTGGGCATCGGTAAAATTTAGATAACCAAGACTGACAGGCGTGGAACTTGTACTACGCTGTGAAAGTACTTTGATCACAGGGGCCTTATGTCATAGCAGTAGCTACATATATTTAGTATAAATACTAATAGAAAATACAGTTATTTCTCAAATCCCATACTAGTACTGTGATTCTACTGGTAGTTTGTCCTAAAAGTTTACTTTTAACTATCAAACTGTTCACTATCGATAAGATAGACTTGTGTCCCAGTTTCAGTAACAACGACTGCAAACGGATTTGATTCGATGAAATCAGCGAGCGGATTTCCCTGTAACCACTTCCATTTTGTAACCATGAAGAACCATGTAGCTTTCAATTTTGAGATAAACCTTCGCCATTTCTACATGTATCTTACCACGAAGTCACGAGGCCGAACACTGCTGTTAGTAGCACCACGAAAACATCAGTCATTTGCCTGACGAAGACCGAACAATTTTGGGTAATGTACTGAATATCATCACTACATTCAAAATGGTCCTAATGTATGACCAAGCGGCCTATACGCAAGCTATGGAGATAAGAATGCGACGGTTTCATTCAAATGCTTGATATTAATTAATCAAATCTGTTTTCCGCCATTGTTGGTGCTAAGGCTACTCTGACGCAGAAGTCTCTCCAATGTGTAACCACCAAGAAACATCTAGCTTTTCAACTCAGACTGGGAACTTTGGGATAAACTCGCGCCATCCCTATATTATCATAAGTCACGAGGCGAAGACCTACTTTCAATCACAGCGAAATGTATTGAGTTTGACAGCCAAGTTCGAGAAAAAAATATAACAGTTCGACGTGTCTGTCCTCCCTTTTGTATTTTCAATTACTGTAGGCCTATATCGTCAGCCTGCTATGATAATTACCTATGATAGTTGGATTTTGGCCTAAGTCCCCTACAACTATTATGTAATACTCTAACGAGTTGGTTATGATGGTGTTATAATTGTTTACATATCTATTGTAACTTTACAAAGAATAGTCAATAAATTTTGATTTGGTTGAACTTTAAGTAGTTTTTTTTTTGTGTTTTTCTCAAAATGAGTAAAAATGAGTTAGGCAATTATCGTAGTAGGTCGACGATATGTAACTACGGTACGGTACCGAGCCCCTGTCGTTTTGTCAACAGTCGCGTGTAGAATAGACCTAACCACAGAGACCTAGCTTCGTCGTTTTGTACAGTTTTCATAGTACAAGCTTTGAAGCATCGTTAACCGGAAATGTATTGGCTCGCTATGTAACCAATTAAACTTCTAGACAAAAAATTGAATAAATAGAAGAAGAAAAAACGCAAGAAAACATCACGGATTAAAGATTAGGCTGATATGTCAGGGTGTTGGCATTAAGCTCTTATGGCTTAATTAAACTTAATGTAAAAACAAAGAGTTTAAATAAAGGGTTTAAAATGAGGTTGATTATTTTCTAACACTAAAGGTTATGGCATTCGATTAAATCTCCCCTCTGCGGGAATTGGATACGATTACAACTCTTTGCCCTCACTTCATTCCTGGGTCATATTGGCTATCAGAAAGAATGAACAATCAGACACGTTATATGGTTCATTATCGATCTATTATTCCATACAATTCGCCTGTACCATACAGTATTGTCGATGTTTTGATTTGCGGACCAACAGCAATTGTCCCGTATCCCTAACATACTTGTTCCGCTTCATGGTATATATAGGTTGACACTTATCGCAATATGCTAAGACTTCATGATATTTGCTTCAGATGGAGATAAAGCTACACGGAAGTTTCCTATGTTTCACCAGAAGTATATTAATAAGAAGTATGCAACGGCCATACAGACAAGCTAACAGGCATTGGGGACAGAACCCCTTGTTATAACATACCAGGTAACGTAGCATACAAGAAAATTCAGAACAACGCTACATTAAAAATGATGCATCATGGGAAATTTCTGGCGTTCCTCGATCATAATATTGCTTACTAAACGAATGCATTTACCCAGTGCAATATGTTCCATAAATGGCAATTAAATCGACAAATATTAGGCCAGCCGACTGAAAGAAAACAATGTGCCGATTAGGGGACGAAACTACCCAGAGTTTCTCACAATATAAAAGACTCGTGACTGAAATTTGACGTCACTGTTTCCTGCCGGTTTACAACGCAGTGGACATTTCTTTACGGTAGGTGTATACTTCTAGTTCATAGACTTCTGTTTTCCCCCATTGGCATAAAGCGTCACGTTTAACGATCTGTCAAATAAATTAAGCTCAGACAAGAATAATTTGTCCATAGTACAGTGGTGCTTGTTTTCGGACTCATGCATGACACTATGAGTGTAACTCCATAGTTTGTATACCTTAAAACAAACCCTTAAATTCACCTTCATGATTACCAGAGACATCTATAAAAGGATGTAGGCTGTTATATTGTAACGTAGGAGCACAAGGCTACCAATCAGTAAAAGAAAACAAATACAATCATTTTAACAATGACTAAAGATTGTTTTTATCGATAAAACATAAAATACCTTTGTTGCGTTAAAAATATGCCAATCATTACTCTCAGTTTATCGCCAGTCGTACCTAAAGATTTATTGTATTTGCTTTTTGCAATTAATGGAAATGCATTACTATTGAATGGTTGGCTAGGTCAAAAAATAAAGTAGAAAACGTTATATATGCTTTTATGCGTGTCAAACCCTCCCGAGACAACGAAATATAATTTACCTTGACGCCATTGTATCGTTTGGTAATTAATAAAACGTCAATCCTTGTGATAGATTTTATGGTTGGTGATTTCTACTTTTATCAAATGTGCATAGCATATTACCTATAAATCTCTCCTGATTTTATTTACATATTAGGTTTATTGACAAAACGGAATGATAAAAAATATTTCTAATTATTTAATTTTATTAGATTTATTGATGATAGTTACTTTTAACCTACATCTGGTTTAATTCTAAAAATTAATCACACTGGCACATGGATTTCGTTTTATAAAATAACTTTTAAAAAGTGGATGAATCGGTTCATGTCCGCTCCCAGAGAAAAGCTTCTAAATTTACCTTAATCTCAATTTATTACGGTCACCTACAGTTCTATCGAAAGAAGGTTATGGTCATGTACATGGTTGATTGATTGATTGGTGTTTAACGCCACATTCAGCAGTATTTCAGCTACGCTGCGGCGTGAACATATAGTCAAACTGATTTATTCTTGGTTTTTCAATTTAAAGACAAATTTCCATCAGGCTGCACCTTTGGCAGCAAACATGAAAAAAAAAATCGAAGAATAAAACCAAACGAAAAGTAATACATACAAATTAATAATGTTAACACTTTATTTATTTATTTTAATTTTTTGTGTGTGTGTTTTTATTTGTGTGTTTTTTTTTTCGTGAGCTTAACATTAATCCATGGGCGCAGTATGTTTTATTAATACTGGCAAGAAAAAAAAAAACATCACAGAAAAATTAGAGGACACTCACAGGACAATACAAAGGCATCACAAGCATATTGGTTTCCTGTTCCTCCTACTTGTAAACTCAGAAAGCACCAGGGCAATAGGTAGTTCCCTCAAGCCACCCGCCGGCTCCATTGGAGAGGAGGGGGAGGGGGCTTAGCCTACTACTACGGTACATCAAAGAATATTCAATAGTTCTAAACGCTAAACATTATCCATGGGCGCTGTATCTTTTATTAATACACATTATGATTTATCATGAAAAGATTTTACTTATCACCACATGGAAGCCTAATGATTTATCGTAGAACATACTGATTTATCGTAGAACGTACTGATTTTTCGTAGAACGTACTGATTTATCGTAGAACGTAATGATTTATCGTAGAACGTACTGATTTATCGTAGAACGTAATGATTTATCAACATCAGTAATTACTTATCATAATAAGTGTTAATATATTAATGTCAACAAGAAATTATCGTTTTATATAATATCATAAACGATAGTGTGTCAAAGTGACAGTAATATTACTTGTAAGCAGTATTTCATCATCATATGCAAGAGCTGATGAGCAGATCATCATAGGTATTGATATCATCAAAAGTATTTATATCATCAAAAGTATTTATATCATCAAAAGTATTTATATCATCAAAAGTATTTATATCATCATAGGTATTGATATCATCAAAAGTTATATATCATCAAAAGTATTTATATCATCAAAAGTATTTATATCATCATAGGTATTGATATCATCAAAAGTATTTATATCATCATTCATTTTTATATCATAAAAAATATTTACATCATTATTCATTTTCATATCATCAAAAGTATTTACTAGTATATCATCAAAAGTATTTACATCATCAAAATAATTTATATCAGTATAAGAATTTTTATCATCATTTAATTTTTATACCATCAAAAGTATTTATATCATCATTAATTTTTATATCATAAAAAGTATTTATATCACTCTTAATTTTCATATCATCAAAAGTATTTATATCGTCATAACCATTCTTACTGCCCGCCTTATATCACTGTTTTTTTCTGGGATCAATCAAGGTCGACACTACGGAATAGTAGAAGGGACATAATACAATTAAACTCTTTTTTTATCTCGAAAAAAAAATATATTTACTTAGTTACGTTTACTTGGGAGGAAATATGTTGCCCCTTGTAAGTAAGCCAATCAAAGTTTTATTTCGAGGAAAACTACCTACAAATTGGTCTAAAATCCTACACAATTTGCCGGGTAAATGAATTTTGCACATATAACATTTATGAACGGAAAATCTTTTGTTAGAGACACACATGCGTATACATGTATAATATAGCACAACATAGGCGTATCTCGAGACAGAGCCACCCTAACACATCGATGAGATGTTTGTTATCTGTCAAATCTGTCGCCTTTTTGCTAAAGGTTTGTTTACCCCTGTTACCGCCCTAAGGAAAACGTAAAACACTAGATTTGTGTTACACTGCTTTGAATGCAAATTATAGAGAAAAAAACCTGTTATATAAGGAACCTCAAGCGCCATCTCACCAACTGGAATATGCTCAATTAAACTTGACATAAGTCACCTTTTAATCTGTTAGATTTGTTCCAACAGATATATCGGTTGTCGGATATTTATGACATCTTAAAAATATTAAAACTTGTTAAATATAGCGGGAACGCGGCTTACCTTCGTATGTATGTGAAAACTGCCTCTGAAGTTGGTAGCACATATGCCCGTTATGTTTCCGTGAGTATTTAAAATACGAAAACTGATATGCTAATTTATAGAAAGGGAAATGTCGTCGGCTATACGGGATTGAACCGTTTCTGGATATGTGGGGGTCGTGGGTGTGTCTGGCCTTATATTCATTATGTAAACTCCCACGCCGTGGAAGGGTGGGAGTCGACATATCACTAATGCTTGAATCTCGTTTATTCTAGCCTCTCTCTGATTCACAGTGTTTACCAGTAATCCTCCAAAACACCATGCACCTAACCACACTAGATAAACGTTTATTGAATAAAACTATAGTTCTTATCTCATTATTGTTTCCTTGATAACAATGACATTGTTGGCCTATAATGTCTCGCGGGGGAGTGGAATTCGTTTACTGGGGTGATAATCAATCGCCAAATGCCATAAGAGTCAACCAATCGGGGAATAAGTAGGAAACGATAGTAGCCAATATAATTAGATGATCAGTTTGGCGGAGCCTCTACAATTGGTGTAGCTTATTTTGGTCACAATTCATCGATTCTAGGCATTGTATTCGCTATCAAAACACACACGTGCTTACATACATCGTATTTGTTTCATCATGATTTATCAATTCTTTCTGATGGAGCCGCGATTGGAGCAAGCCACCACCATTAACGTATCGCCAAACTTGAAAATGACGTTTAGAATAAAACTGAACTTTTAGCCAATACCGATATCGAAAAGTTCTTATCCATAGAGAAATGTGGATTCTTACCGCTGAATTTCTCTACCTCATGACAGTTTGATTCAGTACCGTGTAAATATCTATAGCCGGGTCCCTGGGGGCTCTAGGACCATTCATGTACTCCGCATGTTACAGAGAGCTATAAAATTACATACATGTTTGGGATCAAATGGTTACTTCAAGGTTCCTACGCCTAAGAACAGTCCCTGGTTTGAAAACGATATGTGTGATACATTTACTGTATGAGGACAAATGAGTGGGGAACACTTTCAATCGTGACATAGTTTACCTCCTGATAATGTCATAGTAAATGCGGAAATATTGAGTCAAAATAAAGATATCGTTTTCCGGAAAAACACTACTTGTGTATTATATTTTACATTAGGAAGCCGTTAATATGGCTATAACTATATACTTTAGCATTTCTATGTTTTCAAGTAATATTTATTCAGGCGTTAATTTCAATTTTTTTTTTTTTTTATCGGGTTTAAATACAATATCAAATTTTTCTCACCGGGTATCTAATTCCTAGGAGTTCTTTGAATTAAAAATCCCTTGCTAGAGCAATTTTTCTAAAGATTGATTTCTTTTAACACGTTAAAAATTACATTATTGTAATAATATTGCACATTATCAAATCCACAGCATGTAAAATGGTATAATCTGCTGTTTAGTCATGCTACAGCCTGGCTGTAGGCCCTACATTTCCTAATCATTCATGCCAACAGCCTTCAAATAATTTATCAAATACCATCTTTATCTAATTGAAAATGAACGAAATAAAATACACAGGAAGTGATTCAATCGATAAAAGGAAATTCAAATACGGGATATCAAAAATATAATCAACAAAAATGCGGACAAAGGAACCGGCTCACTGAAGCAATATCGACTATTTTCAGGAAAAGCCGTGTCGCCTCGGGATCAATTCCGGATAACTAATATAACCGGTATTAAACAAGTCACGTATTGAAACGATTGGTGGCAAAGGCGAGAAAACGGATGATAGCAATCCAACATATCGCCCCGGGAATATGAACAACATGAAATAATTATATACATCATCGGTGAGAGTAAATTTATTGAGTTCGATAAACAATAAAACGGGTTTTGTCGTTTGGACAACTACGCCCATACGGCATTAGCTTTTGTTGCGAAATACGCATAAGTTCTGGTGTTAAAGCTGTTGATATTGCGAAAGGGTTAATGGCACTATACAGAGAATTAACTAGGGAATATTTCAAGTCTGTCCGTGCACCAACGCTGAAATGTGATATTTGATTAATTCTACCTACAACATGCATCCAACTGTGATACATTGAAATTGGTATAAGTTATATACCATTACCCCGAGGAAGTGAGGCAACCACAATTTGCATTTTTTATATTAGCTTTATTTATGTGTGTACTTTAATGTGAATACTTGGGAGGAAAACAATGAAGTGTCAATTATGGCGGCCTCAATTCTTCGAGCTTCCCCAATCTTGAATAAGTCGGCTACATATAGTTTCAAGTGACGTCGTGTAATATTCTTAAGGGGGTGTGCGCTTGGCTAGGAAACGCTTATGTCAATATTGTAAATGCGCAGCTCAGTTGGCATATAAACAATTTTAGAACTTTGTTCCCTTTACCCGGACATTAACCTCATGGTGAGCATCTGAAGAATAACCTGGAGTTCCATCGATATTTATAAATGGATTGGTGCATTTAACGATCTGTTGATTTAAAACATTTAAAACATCAAAAGGCTTCAATGAAGAGTAAATCAAGGGTTGCTGGTTAAATTGATTAGTGTTTTGCGTCGTGCCTAATGGTATTTCACTTAAATACAGTGTAGGCCTATCCCAACAATAATTGTCAAAGTCTACCAAAATCAAGAGTTTTGAATATTTTTGAAAGTTGGAAATTTTCCTCCACTGCTAAATTAAGACCACATTGCTACTCTCCAAACAAAGTTCCCTTAGCCAGGGAGCCCAAGAAACACCAAGAGAACATTCATTACATTCGTCGCCCCGCATCATGTATTGATACTCTAGACTATGAGAATGAGTTTGTAGTTTGTCTTAACTGAGATCGTGTTTTAAGCATCCGTTGCACTAGTTTGCATGGAGCTGCCTTAATATCACAAGCGGTGACGGAACGGGTTTTGACAAATTCAACGAATGGTAAGATTGGCTAAACCGGTCACTTCGTCGGGTTTTGTTTTTGTTTTTCTTTTCAAATTTTTTTCATTTTTTTCCTTTTTTTTTTTTTGTTTTTTCAAGGTATTCCGAAAATCTCCCATGCGCTATTTGCGTATGATTAATATGGAATTTTGTCGAGGCTGACTAGAAAATATGAACAGAATGTTTTTGTCGTGGACAGCTTAGTAAATGCCACTTTGGACTGTTAATGGCGTCATAAAGAAACGCTTTACTTTGGCTATGTTTATCGTCTTGTTTGTGGACATTAAGAGCTTTCCAGTTACCGCTGGGATGTGTTACTTAATACTACAGACACTGGGAGGAAGTGTGGTTTTATTTTTTATACATGCACAGGTTATTTGCGCCGGGCTCTTAGCTTCTATCACATAAAAGTGGAATATGGAAGACTGTTTCTCTCATATTAAAATATAAAATACTATCAACTAAAATGGAATAAGAAATTTTTAATTTGAAGATCATTTTTTTTTTTTAAATAGGGCCTTTACTCACAGTTTATTGAATTTAACACAAGACATGTTTTAAGAACGGGAGAAACTTAACAATGTAACAAACGGTAACATGTTATTTATCTTCTACTGTTTCAATAAATAAGTAAGCAAGCCTGTAAACCAACAAATACTACTACAACAACATCACTTTGATGTTCAAAGTTTGATTGTTTGGTTGGACCGTAGGATGGCGACTGGGTGTGTGGGTCAGTTGATTGGCTGGCTGGTGTATGGGTAGGATGGCGACTGGGTGTGTGGGTGAGTTGAT
>JARFOD010157526.1:0-12166 GCA_031763545.1 Mopalia muscosa | reverse complement strand
GTTATCTATTGCTTATATTTTTATTGGTTTTTTTTTTTTTTTTTTTTTTTTATTTCTAATCCATACCGAATTTGTTGTTGCTTACATGTTAATCAATAATTTATATACCATGTAAATGGCTATTACCTTTTCTCGAAACATCTGGAGATTATCCATAACAACTCGAGATTAAGCTCTATTTAGAAACTTGTCTCCACGAGCCTTTTCTAGACCATGACATGATTCGTAGATTTTAATTAACAGACATCCCTGTGCCAGTGTCATTACTTTTTTGCAGCTATTCAGGAGCATTGGTTGGCCTGTACTCTAAATTACAAATGAAAAATTACCGTGTATTTCTTTTTAAAAAAATAATTTCATAGACATTGAATTACATTTCCTGTTACAGACACTGTGTAGATGGCTATTGACAGTGAGGAAGAATTATCGGAATGTTACTTATCATAACTGGCGACATGCGTTTAACGTGTGTCAGGTGATGTTCGCCATTCTTACTGTAAGTGTAACCTGTTATTTTCTTGGTCTTAGGGGAAATTCAAATTGAAAAAGTGAAAAGGAAACACTTCATCGTAACTCTTGCAATATACTTGCTTCATTGATAGATTCTCGTTGAAAAGGTTAAATTATTCGCTTTGGTTGGAAATTGGGAAAGGCTAATGGCTGCCTGAAATAACCTTAATCTACTTTTCTATATTTGCACTGCACTTAAGAAAATTCTCTTTCTCATAAAAATCAGAAGCAATCATTCCATCGAGCCCACTTCCTGTAAGTTTTATCGACAAAAGTTAATTGAAAAGTACACCTTTAACACCATAGTAAGAATAAACATACAGATTCGATTGGAGGATACCAGCGGGAAGAACACTGACATTGTTAAAAGGAGAAAGCGGGCACATGTATTTGAAGAATTCATTCGGAATAAAGAAAAACGGTTGTATTTATTATAAAACTTTTTTTTCTTGAACAGCAATGTAACATGAAGAACTTATTGACCGAGAAAGAATGTTTGGGATTGGTGGTAGCTTCACTGTGCCATGACTTAGATCACAGAGGAACTAACAACGCCTTCCAACAGAAGTGAGAATAAGATTTACACACTCCACGATCTCTATCTGCCGCAGAATTTAGGGAATCTTCTTTCTAGTTGTCATCTCGCATGAATTTAAACATCGTCTTAAGTGTACGCATAAGCATGCATTTGCCCTAGTTCGGAGGTGTTTATTTGTATGGGGAAAAGATTGAAAACACATATTTGTCGAGTTCTTCAAAACAACATGAATCTACTAGATTTAGTAAATTAATGGAGTACTTGCTTGAAATTTATATGTGAAAAGAAATGGATACATGCATCATATTCACAATCGTTTAATTTTCTCTAAAATTGACTTGTTCTAGTTATTATTGACGTTAAAGCTTTATGATCAGTCTAAACCACACTTGTTGTTCATTTGCGGCTAGTTCCGTCTTGTTTTGGTAGAACATTGGATGGATTGGGTAATTGTAAAAACACCTCCAATGTTCCAGAAGCTCCCCTGTAACTGTCCAGTGTAATCTTGGACATTTTATTTTACAGAACCAGTTCTGCTCTAGCTCAGTTATATGGAACAAAGGCCACATTAGAGCACCATCACTTCAACCATGCTGTGATGATTTTGAACAGCGAGATTAAGATAAACACAGGAAACCAGAGCGTTTCCAAGGTAAGGCACACTGGTATCGTTATCTCATTCGCCTTCCAGACAATTAGGCTATACGGCTGACTGTGGATGTCTCGTTGTACAGATTGAACAGTCTGAATGTTTGGATCGCTGTCAAAGATTGGACACTGATGTTTATCGTGCTCATAATTGCCCAATACATATGTCTCCAGCTCCTCATCACCCTTTATCTTTTATCCTTATGAGTAGCTAGATGGTATTGTCCCATATCAAAATCTGTGTCAGAGTGCACAGCAGATTATGGTACGATGAACACCTGGCTATAGTTTAGGGCCTATTTCATTTCATTAGAAGATTCCTGTCTAGGTTAAACCTTGGATCTATACTCATCCCAGATTAAACAGGATCGAATTGTAAAAAAACTATCAATAATTTCACAGGGTGTCAGGTCCGTCAAATGCCATTCACCCCCAGTCCTGACCTGGCAGAGTGCTTGACGGTCTTTATCTAACTGTTAAACGTAACAATAAAGAGATGTGTCGTTAAATTACACTTTTTTGGAGTTCGGAGATATTTTCTGTAACTCCTGATTGAAATCATTATAATTGTATCTATCGCCTCTCGGAGCACATGTCGTCACACTCACCGAGGCTCTGTGATTAACTGATAAAACGGAAGAGACTGTAGCGCATCTCACCAGACAGCGGAAATACCGGAACCTTTAGCAGACACTACAAATGATAAGATACTTCCTGGAGGTTAGATCAGACTGACAGCTGCACTTTGTTTTACAGGGTCACAACATCTTCGCCAATGTGAGCTCTGCCGATTACAGTGACGTCATGAATATTCTGAAGCAGGCTATTCTCGCAACCGATCTCTCAGTACATCTGCAGTAAGTTCCTCACATTCACAATAAATACAGCTAAATTGTTAAATCTATGATAGCTTATAATCTGTATGGGTTTAAGTCGCCGATCTGTGTACATATAAGAAAAATATTTCTCTTAGAATTTACAATTTACAACTATTAAATAAATACTGTAACCAATAAATAAAATAATGATAGACACAATATTCCAGCTACTAACATTACATTTTGCTTTTCATGGTTCTTAATTTACGTTATGCCGTTTAGACATAAAAGCATTTTCATGTCGACATCGTTTAACCCCAAGGCTATCCGGTTTATGACCATCACTTGATATGTTTGGATATCGTTCTCTGTAAAAGTCGTCTGGACATTGCGGGGATAAAAAGTCACCCTACGATTGCTATTATATCGATATGCGTATACCAATATGAAAGTATAAGTTATGTCTCCATTATAGTTCACCGGCTTCATATGTTTTTTTTAACCACATATATTTTTGACATGTAAGGCTGGAGAGAACCAAATGATGCAATATAAACCTGTGATTAACCGATATCTAAAGATATTGTCATGTGTACAGTGGAATTGAATGCATGCATTGTCCTATTGAAACAAAGTAATGGAAGAGAGCTGCCTGTTGTCCTGGTGCTGTCAGGGCTAAAGGGGATGAAGCCAATCTGTTCCTGATGTCCTTGTCCTGTGGTTGCCCTGAATTTCTCTCTATTGACTGTTTGTGCCAGTGGCGTCAAGGTCATTGGTTTCCTTCGTCCGTTTGGCTGACATGCCGTCATGTCAATGAAATCACCTTAAGTGCGGCATTAAACCCCCCAACTGAACAAACAAACATAAAACTGGCATTTGTATTATATTTTAATTGGGAATTAAATTAGCATGAGAAATGACAACAGAAATTGTAAAGTGAAGACTGTTTAATCGTTAACAGTAGTCACAAATGTGTTTCAAATTAGATTCAAAGTGACTCAATTACAAAGCAAAACTATAAACTCTCTGTACAAAAAATGCCGTACTTTTTTATTCGATTTGTGACACAGACACAGGGAATTTTTTTTTAACAGTTTGTGGCGGATAATTACAAGTGGGTTCCGGAGACAACGAAAAGGTTGGTTGTTAGACCGGGAAACTAAAAATCGCAACTGTTTTTAACACGAGCCCTACTTCAGACAGCTAACTAAGCGATGACAAATTACCTGATGACGACAATTTTGATGAATATAACGAACGAATGTCTGATACGAATGGTGGAACAGAAACAGATAGACTGCAAACAATTCGTATAGGAATTACCCCGTACCTTGTGCTCCAATCGGCGAAAGTGACACGGACAAAGTTTTAATTTATCCAAAACAAATATGAGAAATTTTAAAATAAAAAATATTTGTAAAAAAAAGGATTGATTATCAATTATTACGGTATATCTAACTTTTAGTCCTCAAAATTTATATATTTATGGAAGACGACGTGAAAAACCCCGAACAGTTCGGAGAAAAATCTGGAGAATAAGAAACTGGCGGCAATGATAGTGGTTTATTCCCCTTGTGACGTCACTCGCGACTTGCTGAGTGACACGTGGTGCTTTATATAAATCATAAATGGAATAACTTTACTGGATTCTTTACCGAACCCACCAGAATATTACATACGCGGTTATAATTAGTATTAGCCGGACATTTACTACTTACTGACAGACCTCGTGATACGCCCTCAGCCCCCCAACACATGTACACAAAAGTCTTGTCATGTTGAAAACCCCAAGCATTATTACACATAGACAGCTTTGTGATACAAAGCGTCATTATTATGTTACGGTATTTGGTTTATACGCCAATCTCACATACCCTGTTATAGGGAGAGAATTACCTATTGGCTAATTGAAAATGACTACATGTCTCTACCAAGCTAATATAGGATACAGTACAAAGACGCACAGCAATTTCTTACAATGCTCTCTTACACTGCTATTATTATCAATATTCATCCGGCATACTGTTACGCTAAGATAGTAATAATAGTAGTTTCTAAATGATACCAATCACAAACCAATGGTTAAGCTGAGGCCAACAGACATTGAGCTTTATTTTGTAAACTTCGTTGGCACATGTAAACTACTGTGGGTTGAATTACAGTGATTCCATTGCCACCTTTTCAAAACCATGAATCTCAAACCATCAGGGCTTAGCCAATTTCTTGGAATGCACCTGGGCTGATACAATGGCACACCCATGGAAGCAGTGAAGGTCGTAGTGGTGGTAGTGGTGGTGGCGTTGGTTATGGTAGTGTGGCTCAAACATGACCAGTTTATGGTCAAGGAAAGGTATGACAAGCTGACAGTACTATATAAAAATAATAATATGCACTTTTATTTTTCAAATGGCTTTCAGGGGTCGGTCAAAGTTTTTTGCCATGGTTGATGAGGGTAATATGGGTTGGGAAGACAAAGAAAGTAAAGAAATACTCAGAGATATTCTCATGACAGCCTGTGATGTGGCGGCCATTACCAAGCCCTGGGAGGTTCAACTCAAGGTAACGCTGTACAATCGTGTCTTGGAGATAAAAGCCAAATTATAGCTACATTACTGCCTTTTTGTCCTAGATACAGCTTAAATACACTCATACCTGAACCGAAATAACTATTGTCTTGACGTAAAGCATAAAAATCGTGATGGTTTGAATGCACTGTCAGTAGTTTTATTTTTCATCATTTTTAAAAGTTTGATAGAATCTAGTGAATGCAATTGAAATGGATAAGTTTACATAGGCGATTATGACTTATTTTTGATGTAGACCTGTATAACAGGAAAGTAAAATTGTCAAATTGACATACCCAGAGAAAATTATATGAACGGCTATTTAAAATGAATATGTACATGTAATTTGAACGGCTATTCACAATTAATAGTACATGTACGCATGTATTTTGTCTTTCTTTTTTTTTTCTTGTTGTTCTTGTTGTGTGTGTCATTTCTGTAGATTTCATGATTAACTCACATGTGTTTAAGGAAGCGGGAGACCCAGCTAATTCTTTACACGCTGTCTATGCTAAAAGCATTCTCAAGTCTCAACTGAATTCTGCCTGAGAAATCTCGTCTGGTGTCCTTCAGCTTTTCTAAATTTGTCCTTAAAATGGTAGCAAGCATCGGCTTACTCTTAACGAAAATTATCTATATTGTTCCAAACTGCCAACACCATCTGCTTTCCCTTTCTAAATACTTTTAATACTTGAGTCAACCTATGATGTTGATTCAAAAGCCTCCCATCTATTGTTCATTATTCGTAGGTTGCTGATCTGGTGATGTCGGAGTTCTTTGATCAAGGAGACACGGAAAGGAACGAGCTGAAGATACAGCCCCAGGTCTGATCAGCTTTTACTGTCTATACTTTAAATAGACTTATAGACTGGGAGAATATGGTTTAAAGACATCATTGCAACGCGATCTCCAGTGGAAGCACAGTTTCTTCTTAATCAGTCAATAAAAAACATTGATACATAATTCATTAAACGTAAAGTTGCTGCTTTAACGTTCTTGTAGCCGGGTTTTATATAGACACTGACAGCAGCATTTCTATCTGGAGACAGGATCTGACATTGTATTTGAGTTTATATATATCAGATTCACCTCAAATGTTTCCGAAGTATGTTCCAACAACACTTGATATGAAGCGGATTATTTTTTCAATAAAATATGCTTAATCTGGGATGAGTATGTACATACTTATCCCAGGTTTCACATTTTCTATAATAATACTCCCTCCTTTAAGTTTTCCTATTTTACTGTCAGTCGTTGTCTTTGCTGGCTCCAGTGTTAGTATCTGTAAATACAAGAAAAACACCGTATATTAAAACATATTTTAAAAACAAAACCTCAAACAATGGCATAGGCTGTAAACTAAGAATTACAATCGGAATGATACTAGTAGCCGAGTGTGGTTGCAGATCCAGTGTTTTATGGGTTCCACCATAGTCCCATGAATTATGAGAAACTAATTTCTTTCTTACTTTTTTATCAAGGCGCTTATGGATCGAGAAAGACAAGATGAGCTACCAAAGTTACAACTGGGTTGGATTGATGGTATTTGTTTACCACTTTACAAGGTACTGTTCATTGTGGTTCTTGATACTTGGGAAATTATATAGTTAATTTACACCCTGGTTAACTTTTAGTTTCAATACATTACTACGTCGTCTGTATTCGTAAATTTATCATTAAATTATTAATAAATCAAGCAGCTTGTTATCCCAATCGTGGCATAACATCAAGTTTCTGTATAACATCAAGTTTCTGTTCGCCAGCGGTTTTATGCAGAAGCAATTTAGAAGCGAATCACTGTTCTTTATTTAACAACTGTATGGGCTGTATGGAATTACACACAGACACTGTCCCCATTGATTTTCAATTACAATTTTGCTGTTTCAGTCTTTGGCAAAGATGGAACCGAAATTCCAGCCAATGCTGGACGGTGTGTTGAACAACAGAGACCAATGGGAGCTCCTGGACGCTGAGAGATTATCAAAACAGGCCATGGTTGACACAGGTGTGTGACAACAAATGCGAGAATCTGTATAAAGACTTCATGAAAGACCAGCTAAACAGAATGGCTTCATCGACATATATATATGTTATGGACATATATAGGATCCTACAAGCTGGACACTTGATTCTATCAATCTGTGTATATTTCGCTTTAACATGCAATAAAGAGACTCTGACACTATGGAACTTCTATGTATATCAACTGTTTAAAAAAAGTACCTAAGATAACTCAACGAATAAAATAGTCTGACAAATGACCGGATTCAGCCAGAAATTAAGAGAACGTTTATGTTACTACTTATATGGTGCATGTGTCACATGACTTATGATGAACCTGTATACTGCAGAAACCCTTGTTTCATTGTTATATGTGTACAGTACAACACAGATTACCAATGACATGCCCCATAACAAACCAAATAAGTTTTTCCCGTGGTCATGTCAGAATTCCCGATCAGCTTTCATCATGTAGGATAAACATTCAAAAGTAACTCCTGATATTAATGAAAATAAAAAAGTATTTTAATTCTGTTTAGATCCATGCTACGAATTACATCTTGAAATAAAAACATAAATTACTCAATTTATTTGTTTTATAAACCTGTGATTTAAAATGTTTAAAGTTGCTCATATTTAATCATGTTTTAACGTGTACTGTATTGAGTGAGTGTTTTGTTTTTTTTTTTTTGTTAAAGGGAGGTAACAACAGCCGAAAGGAAGCAACTGTTTACATTTGAATGGCCCAAAATAAGTGAAGTAAATGCAGAAATATGTTTCAAAACGTATAAGCCATAGAGAACAGGATAACCTTCTGCGTTATTTTCGTTGAATATTGTAAATATGAACATTGTTTATCGTGAATTTTTTTTTCACATTATAGCTATCCAGCCAAAGTGAGCCTTTAAAAACAGAACGAAATGTTTCAAATACCGATGTCAAGCTATATGCAATTCAGGGTAAAACGGGGTATACATAAAACATGTGGTAACTGGAAGTGTAATATACAAACTGTTAGTGTATGAATTATTACAAAAAGTATTGTCATTGCAACGCTTATGGTGTAATAAGTATTACACAAAGGGTTTTTATAATACCAACAGATGCTACAGGGTGATAAAAATCGAATACGCTACATAGACCAACAATGGAAGCCAACATGTTATATTCACTGACATTCTTAAGAATCAGCTGAAGCCGAAACGTTACATGGACCCGAACTCATGACCATAAGGTATGTCACCACGCTATACGGACACGAATGCATGCCTAACAGGTAATGCCATCAGGATATATGGACCTGAATTAATGGCCATCAGTGAAGCCAAACTGTTACACGGACCATAACTAACGAATATCAGCTGAACTGATAAACATCCATCAGGTTATATGGACCTGAATGGATGACAACTAACGGAAGCCAACGCGCCGCACGGATCCGAACAGATAACTAGCAATTACTTCAAACAGGTTATATGGACCTGAATAGATGACAACTAGCGGAAGCCAACACGCCACACGGATCCAAACTGGTAACCAACAATTACTTTAATCAGGCTTTATGGACCTGAATCGATGACAACTAGCGGAAGCCAACACGGGTCCGAACTGGTAACCAACAATTACTTTAATCAGGCTTTATTGACCTGAATGGATGACAACAAGCGGAAGCCAACACGCCACACGGATCCAAACTGGTAACTAACAATTACTTTAATCAGGTTATATGGACATAAATATATAACTACTAGCGGGAGCCAACACGTCACACAGATCCGAACTGACAAATAACAATTACTTCCATTAGGTTATATGGACCTGAATGGATGACAACTAGCGGAAGCCAACACGGGTCCGAACTGATAACCAACAATAACTTCAATCAGGCTATATGGAAATGAAAAGATAACTACTAGCGGAAGCCAACACGGGTCCGAACTGATAACCAGCAATAACTTCAATCAGGCTATATGGATCTGAATAAATGACTATCATCGGAAGCGAACGCGCCACACGGATCCGAACTGGTAACCAGCAATTACTTCAATGAGGTTATATGCACATGAGTAAATAACTACTACCTGAAACCAACACGCCACACGGATCCGAACAGATAACCACCAATTACTTCAATCAGTTTATATGGACATGAATAAATAACTACTAGCGGAAGCCAACATGGATCGGATCAGATAAACAGCGGTTACTTCAGACATGCTATATGGACACGAATGGATAACTACCAGCGGAGGCCAACACGCCACACGGATCCGAACAGATAACTAGCAATTACTTCAACCAGGTTATTTGGACATGAATGGATAGCTACCAGCGGAAGCCAACGCACCAGACGGATCCGAACAGATAATCAGCAATTACTTCAGACTTGCTATATGGACATGAATGGATAGCTACCAGGGGAAGCTAACGCACCACACGGATCCGAACAGATAACTAGCAATTACTTCAACCAGGTTATTTGGACCTGAATGGATGACAACTAGCGGAAGTCAACGCGCCACACGGATCCGAACAGATAACCAGCAATTACTTCAGTTAGGCTATATGGACCTGAACGAATAAGTACCAGCGGAAGCCAACGCACCACACGGATCCGAACAGATAAACAACAGTTGCTTCAATCAGGCTATATGGACCTGAATGGATAACTCCCACACGGATCCGAACAGATGAACAACAATTACTTCATTCATGATATATGAACCTGAATAGATGACTACCAAAGGAAGCCAACACGCTACACGGACCCGAATTCCTGACCATCACTTTAAGTCATGATGCTTTTTTTTTAAACCTTTTTGAACAGGTTGCATTAATATTTATTCATGACCAACAGACCTGAATTCCTGACCAACAGTAAAAACCAAAAGGATACATGAGCTTTGATACATGACCAGCAGCACAAACATGTAGGTTTATAATGACCTAAAAGTGTGAAATCCAGCAAGTATTAAACATACACCTGAAATCATGAACAACAGCGGAAGCTAACCGGGTGCATGTAATTGGGTACATGACAGCATTGGAAGTCGACCGATGAAACTGACCTGAATTCCTGATGAGAGTGGATGCTAGAATATTACATGGACACGAACTCATGAGCATTTGTAGAATCCAACAGGGTATTTTGACCTGAATTCATGACGAACAGTGGAAGCCAACAAATTGCCCCTTTTGTGATTTCCGTGACATCTACCGCGAAACCATTGCAAATATAGACAGGGCGTGACAAAGAATGATATGATTATACCACGCTCAATAGCTTATCCTCTTTAATAGACAGATCCCATATATCAGACGTATTTAAAACCTAATCTGGATACGATTACAAAAACATTTCAACACATTTATAATTAATTGTTCAAAACATTAACGAAAACATTACTAACTTGTTTTTCGCCACAACAGTGCCTGGATATAATGGCACGAATTGTTCCCACTATAAACTACAGGAAATGTTCAACTCTTTACTAATTAATCTTTATGAACATCATGAAAGCTATAAATGTCTGATGGAGGTTGCGTCTATTTAACTTAACACATCGATAAGTGTTTATCTTCATTTGCTGGCGCTTCCAAATCACATTATCATATATTCAATTCCCTGGACTCTAAATGAAGCTATAATGGACATTAAAGAGTGGCATTAACTGCCACTACATTCTCTTTTAAAAATATCTAAATACCAGCTATCAACAAATGTGACTGAGTCATTAAATGAAATCAATTTATATTAGCAATATTGATTTTTTTAGATGATGCACCGTTTTGGAAAAGTCCAATAGGTTACCATTATTGAACTATCACTCATCAGTCAGCCGACATGATGGTAAAACGTGAAATGTTATTATTATTAAGTTGCTTGTGTATACTGTTGTATAGTAAGATCATTTGTTCTGAGGATACCTCAGAGAGACATCTTAAGAATGAGTCCGTACTGGATGCGATGGAAACAGGAGAATTTCACATTAATACGAATTCTAACTCCTCGTTGTCCTCACCATTATCTGTGACACAGATTTTGGCAGTCAACACCAGCACTGTTAAAACTACTAAGTTCCCCGAGCACGATGTCGAGTCTGCTCAAGTCGATACACCAAATGATACACAGTCACATTTCTTCCCAATATCAGTGCCTGGTCCCGACGATCTCACCGCCGCACAGATGAGTGATAATGGAGAAAAAAACAGCGCCTCGCTGGTTACTGTCCAGGAATCGGAGGTAGCAAGGTCAAAGCCCAACATTATTCCGGAGCCACCTGTTCCTATTTTCATTCCGTTTCCAGAGTTTCGAATAATGACCGATTCGCCAATTCTAGAAAGTCCAGAGTTACTCTTTCTTAATGATGACCAGTTAGACAAGGACTTGTATCAGGGAATACATGAATCGCAATCACACGTTTGTGGTCAAAAAGGGCTATGCTCCAAACAGGGATCTTTTCAGTGTGAGATGAATACAGTTTCTTGTGCACCTTGTCGATGTGACAAACACTGCATCCTGTACAGAGATTGTTGTTTAGATAAATACAGGAACATTACCAGCCACTCTATCATACCGCTCCCACCGGCCAAGAAAATGTCCTGTGTTCAAGGTACACTTAAAGTCTCAAACCCTGACACATCGAAAAGGTAAGCTTTGACATTGAGGCTTTATCAAGGAAGACAGACTTACCTACATAGTTGACTGTCACCGTTATCTCTTTCTTGTCCGACTGATTGATTAATTGATCGCCTAATTGACTGACTGACAATGTGGGCTAACACACATAAATCGGATTACACATTAACAGACTTTTAATTGACAGTATAAATTACATATGTACACATAAGGAAGTACAACAAGTACATTAACAGGAACTATATGAGGAATTTTGATTGAAGGGGAACTACTCTGTTATCACTTACACAAAGCTATGCAGAAGGTTAAATGAGAAGACCACCCAAAAACCATATTCTATAAATAAGTAAAACTTTTGTGTGTAAAAAAAATGACCAAAAAATGTAGTATTTTAGAATGTTTTTTTGAGATTTAAATTGTAAAATGCATGCTTCAAAGATTATGCATA